>DWLW01000126.1:0-10179 GCA_018251875.1 Lychnuchoides ozias
GTTAATATATAATAATACAGGAATATTTAGGAAAACAGCAGGTAGCCGCTGGATTCAGAAGACTCAGAAGCGGAGTGGCGCCAGTTAGGGGAAGCCTATGTCCATTAATGGACCGTTAAAGGTTGATGGTTGAATGGATGGTTAATTTAACTATCTCAACTATTTTTATCTCATTGTTCTCAAAGGAAGGTTTAGTCTGTCAATTCGAACTGGGCCAGCGTGGTAGCATCGCAGGGTTATGTGAGGTTTTTACCGCACCGTACAGCAGTAGATCGTTTCACTAGCGCCATCTCTTTCCCTCTCCGTCAATTAAACTTAATTTATGTATTTAGTGAGATTCAAGAACTACGATCGAATCTTATAATAATTTGATGATATTTATGGCCATGGCGTCGCATCCGAACGGTCGCGTGAACAGAAATAATTCAAGCGAAACTTGTGCGAAGACTTGTACGATATGACGTAGACGCTAAATGATTTTGTTAAATAAAGTTACGAGTATAAAAAGATGGCAGTTAGTCATTAGAAATATTTTGTGCCTAAATATCTAGTTAGTGCAAGTCTTGCATATAAACTTACGTTAGGAAGTATGTAAAAACTTAGGTCGAAGAATTGTAAAATTTGGCATTGCAAGAGTGACAGTTAAACATGGAAGAAGCGAAGACCATAGACAAACTAATTCATTGAACAACTAATAAAAAAGGCACTAGTATTACAAAGATGTAAAAAAAAAACTTCGCTAATAAAATAATTTGAATGTAAAACTTAATAAGTTATAGTTTGGACAAAATCTCGCTGCAGGCGCGATCATTCAAAGAAGTGAGAAAACTGATTATATAAGTGCAAGGGAGCGCGCTGTATACTGTTTCTTACTTATTTTTATGATCACGCATGCAGTGAGATTTTGTCCTAACTATAATTGTAAATTGTAATTGTTAATAATGATTTACAAAGAGAAAAAAATTTACATCGGGTGTGTTTTCTGGATATATATGAAGAATAAGGTGAATAATGAACGTTTTCATCCATCAAAATCTTTACCCCTTAACGTTCTGCGTTATCTGTTAGCTGCATTTCAATTTAACAAACTATTTTAATTAATACAGCAATAAGTTAGAAATGTTTGGAAGGGAACGTCTATATTGACATAAAAACACATCATACTGTGAGAACGAAAGTGACTCAACTCAAAATTTGTTTCGGAAACAAAATTTGTTTTTGTGTTTTTGCTTAAACGTTACCTTTTAACGTACAATGCTACTTACAATATTCAACCTTTCAAATGAGTTTCAGGCTTTTATCATCTAATGCACGCCGTGTTTAATAATAAACAATATGCGAATCGAGTCAGTTTAAATATCAAGGTGCGATAAAAGAGTTTTAAAAATGAAACACATTATACCTACCCTTCGATGACGTCAAAAGATTCATGTTATACAATTCAAACACATCGCTGGCACCGCAATGCTGATTTACGTCACAAATAAATATGACAGAAATAATTACGCACTATATATTCGTGAAAATTGCTGGAAATTGTCCTAAATTTTGTGAATAGTTTTACGAATGTTCAACCCGTATATTTCCCAAATAAAATAAAACGTAACTAGAAAAACTTAAAATAGTTCGAAACACAACGGCGGACACCGAACGGTTGATTTTGATTTTGATCGATCGATTCGAGCCTTTCGTACTGCTAACGTGACGTCACGACGTGAGGGTATTTGCACATAATGAAATATCTTGTTGGGGTTCCAGAAAACATATTTTATTCTAAGTTACAATAGCAAGGTCGCCAATATATTACTTGATTGATTGTTAACTTTGCCTCTACTCTTTACGATCGTCAAGCACGAGGTCAAATTTAAAATCCTTCCAGTGAAATTTAGATTTTTACTCCAGAAATTAAAAGGGAGATAGTTTTTACTATCGGATGTGACGTGACATTGACGAGGTCAAATTGTAACCTACATGTCTACTAACAACATTATTTAACTTTTTCTTTATGTCCATTTTGTGCCTCGATTTTCACCAGCAGGGTTGTTAAGTTGTTAAGTTTATTTGAGATTAAAATGTTTTCCCTCGAATGTTTAATTATTATTTGACATCGATGACATGTCACAAAATATTTCATCAAGCTTCACCCCATTTATATGAACTTTTAAGCAACTGACGTGCTCTCGTTGCGACTCTAGAGACAAGACAGGTGCGAAGCTAGTCTTAGCTACGAGGTGATGAAGCATTTATGTTTTCAGTAAAGTTAAACACATTAAAATCAATGTTATTTAACTAATCTTAGTAACGGTTGGCATCACTGAAAAATACTGCCGCCACATTAAAATAACTGTTATCAACTAATCTTAGTAACAGTTGGCAACATTGAACAACACTGCCGCCACCATGTATATTACGATGACCACGCCAAAAGATTTCATTTCGAATAGTAACCGTTATGATATATGTAGGACGTCCACACAACTCATGTTGATATACCGATCGATGGTAAGCAATGATAAGGGGATAGCTTCGATAAGTTCACAATGAACAAGTCTTGTGTTTTCTCAAACATACTTTATTTGTTAGATGACCAATCATGTGAGTATGCTAGGGTTTATGGCTTATCCGTGACCTAGTTATAGTTAATACGCTTCCTACGTAACCGATACAAAAATATATATTTCACAACAAACGTCCGGCGTTAACATGTGGCGTGCAACAAACGTACATCTATCGTGGCTCCGGGACATAATGGCACACGCTGGCTGCGACGTGCCGCCGGTGACGCGCCCCAATCTACCGCCACGTTGACATTCGTGGGCCACTGTGCTCCTCTATATAATACCAATTACAACTACAGGTTAAACATATCATCGCAGATAATAAAAGAACCTAGATTACACAGGGCCCGCTCTCGCGAACGGCTCGTCCGATAGCTGCGTCACTTGATAAGGAAGCTGGGAGCGTAGGAGAGATTACTTAACGACGGTAGAAAGTGATTTATTAAAGTTCCGTACATCAAGAAAAATGGAACACTTCAATTCAACACTCGAATCTCTCTACCTGTCTGTTAAGTAATTTGAAGATTGATTATTAGATACAATTTTTCTTGTGAATAACCGAAAACCGACCTGACTGACGGTAAATGGTCACCGCCGCCCATGGACATTGATAATACCAAAGGAATCAAAGACGAATAGTCAGCCAAGAAATAAGAGGTTTCCAGAATTACTGGCTCTGCGACGTTGCAGCCAAAAACAAAACACTTTTCACAATTGAAAAGAGCCGACTGTAAATATAATAGAACGGTGGCAGATCAAGTGTGACGTAGCTGTCGGACGGCCCCGGACGACGGACCGCGTTATTGAAAGAAACATTACAAGCATCAATAAATCTAATGTTACAATGTAATATACAACAAAATATTATAGAAACCGAGTGATCTAGCACAAAACAAAGCACCTCCATATTAACTAAGGGCGTTACAGAGTATTTTTATTTATAATAATTATTTATTCATTTATATTTATATATTTTTTTTTTGATAATTTTCTCAATTAATATTTAATTACGAAAAAAACGAAACACACACATGGCAGAAGATTACTAACATTTTAATCTTACATTAGGTCAATGTATATCACAATTCGTTAAAGTCCGCGTGCGGCCTCGCGGGAATTTTACACGTTAAAATCGTGCGAGCGACCGCTTCGGATCGACCGAGAGACGCGCGTGTCCACATCGCACTCGCTGGAAAATACTATTCTGAATCCATTACGAAGTGTCACGACAGTTAACGACGTCAAGAACGGGACGAACGTATCTGTTAGAGCGAGACGAACGTCAAATATTGGACAAGATCCTCACGTCTACATGATCAGTCGCTCGTAGTGAGTCATAGTACAAACTCTTTCATAGTAAATAAATCGTACGGAGAAATCGTATTCCTAAATTATTATTTTTAATTTTATCAAAAATGTGAACAATACAAATACACTTTTGTGTTAGCTATTTAATTGAGTGAGTATTTTTAATTTCTTTCATTTAATCAAAATTGCATGTTTGATAGATTTTGATTTAAAACTGAAAAGTATTTCAGTGATTAACAATCAATTTACAAATATTTGAATCAGTAAAACTGTAGACAGACCTGATTAGCTCAGGTTTATTTAAACGTAACAAAAATATAATTGACCGTATTGGATAACGTGTCATACGTGACGTCACAAAGGTTTACGTCATCATAGAGTTCGGTGCGATATGGATCGCCGTTGGGTGGGTTGGTACCGAAAGTGCGACGTGAACACATCCAGTGGCCGACATACCTCCAGCACTACGGCTATCGACAGGTGTATTACAGGGAGCTCCTGCGGGTGCACCGCTTGCCAACCCACGACGCTGCCGCGAGGTACGTCTAGACAACAATACTCAATACTTCAAACAAAACCGCGGCCGATTTAACGTTCGTCACGGCAGTCTTTTAAGTTTCTCGTTTCAATGGCGCCTGTTTCAGCTGCGATTTTAATGTGCAAGTCATACGATTATTGTTAGAGAAGCAATATTGTAAACTTTAGACAAGAAGTCGTGCTAGCGATTTTCCCAATCGATAAGTGTCAGAAAGAATGCAAAGATTAGAATCGATTTACGACCGAGTATATAATCGATTTTTCGCGGTCGACTTAAATATTGTGACTTTAACATTAATTGAATGACTTACGTAGGACCCGAATATTACAATAATTATATGTAGGTAGGTTAAAATAAGTGTACATTCAATCCCGGGTATAGTTTGTACTAATGTTTACGGTGACAACACTATCATATTACTCGACGAGGACAATTACAGAACTCTATGCAGCAGAATACAATCGAGATGCTAAGAGTACGAGCCCTTGGCAGAACAATACGGTATACAATTTAATTCACATACAAAACCAAACATCTGACGTATAAATTTACATTTGATTAGTTGGCCCATACAATATCAGAATCAGAATACTTATTGATTTATCAACAATATAACAGTCGTGGGTTATCGATATTTCGATGTTTTTTTTTTTTTTCAATTTTTATGTTAGTCAATTTCATACTTCACCTAACAAACTATTTTATTAAAAATTCAATTCAACATTTCATAGGCAACACCTATCGATTAGTTCTAGTTAGGACGGCAATATTTCATACGGACTTGTTCTACCAAGAGCGGACATTAGTGCAACACTACAAAAAATATGACAAGAACATTCAATAGCGATTAATTATAATTTCCACAATATCAATTTCCATCGCCCCCCCAAAAATATTTAAACGTGAATATAAAATACATTAATAATTATCATTTATAGCGACCGTGGTCGCGCGGAGGTTTTTCTTTACAATTTATTGTCCAGCTAGGCGTCCGAGGAACCGGTCATACTGTAAGTGACTTACCATCCAAACCAGTCAAATAGGAACTTTATTTGTATGGTAAGAAACGGCTATACCATAAAATATTTACTACTATACAGACATCTAAATATAATAGAATTGAAGTTTAGTTTTTAAAAAAGACATAGCTTCAGATAAATATGAAAATATTTAAATATGTCTTCAAACATAAACATGGAAACATTTGATTGGTGATGGCATTACCTTCAATATCCTTACATCTCAATGTGGTCAATCACATAAGAGCTCAATATAAAAAGGAACTTCATCATAGCGATCTCGTCGCCAACTGATGCAAATTTGTAAACAGAAAGTTACAAGTACAAGACCTTCCTTTCGAATCATTTTTAAACTTTGAACATTCTTTATAAGGTGATAGGGTGAAAAACGTCCGCGCGACCGCCTTATAATATAAACAGTGACGTGTGGCCGGCGAGCTAGTAACATCCATAATAACTTTAACAAATCTAACCCTCTCGCTGCTCACCACCCTACCGCCCGCGGGGTTGCATGTCAAACTTGAATTTATACATGAAAACTCTTCATACAAAAATCAAGTAATTGAAAATATATATTTTTATAATCATTAATTAATAAAACCAATATTTATTAAGTCAATAAATGATGTTTTATACAGCTTCATATGCATATTTATACATAGTCTGGTTTATCATCGAATTTTGTAATATTTTACATGTTTTAGCTATGTGTGAATTGTTTAATTTTGTTACTTAATAAGCTCAATTGGTCAATTTTGATAAGTAAAATGATCCAAAAACCTATTATAAGTAAGTATAAGGATGAACAAATTGATAACATACTACCTAAATAATTACCATGCATGCAACCCCAACCAACTTTAACACAATGCAAACATCCCCGCAACCACTCAGGGGCTCAACACACACACACGTAAAACCATATTCCATCAATATCATCTTGAAACTTGACAGTCATCAACAATGCGTTTTATACAGCAATCTGCCCCGAACGAGTAAACTGCGGACAAACTTCCATCATCGGTATTTCTTCAATACCAATTGTCATACAAGGGGTCCTTTAAGAAGCTGGTCAGTCAGTTCTTTTTGACCGACAATGCATTAGTAGCGACCGTGTTAAGAATGTCCGTGGCAACTGTGATCACTTATCTATGGTCTAATCGTTTGCCTGCATGGCTTCGGACGTGGTCGGTACATAGGTGACCGCTTCCGTGTTTCGGAGGACACTAACGTCCACCATTGGACTGGTGTAGTTTGATGAAGTACGTTCCGGGCCTCCTCAGTGAGCAAGAGACTGCAGTGTGCCCTAAATATTAAGATTTAGGTATGTGCTGCAATGGCCACTGGATACCACATAGTCTACATGCCTCTTTCCTCGTAAAACTACTAAATGCACCGCCAATTGTTTTATAAGTTAATTACTATTGTAAATACTTAGATCAATAATGAGTAAAATGTTCTCTAAATAGCTAAAATGCTGTAATACCTATATCAATAATGATTTTACTCATTCTAGTTTTACAGATGTTTAAAACAACAGATTCTCCTCGATTTGTTGACTTCTGATTTTATATTTAGCGCGAATTTATATTAATAGTTGCTTACATTACTAATCGTGATACCATTAATACATCGTAGCTGATCTGAAGCCGCTAACATCAACACTAAAGACTGTTAGACAAAGAATTTTAAAAAATCCGATCATTATTAAGCGTATAAGATTCAAAAGCACCATAGTAGTATATAGGAAACAGTGCGTTATTTACTTGAATGGGTTTTATTATGAAGAGTACTAAAATTGAGCTCCACGCCCGGCGCTATGTAAACAAACATTCGGACAAACAATCCCTGTATGGAATCAGCGTATTAGCGCATTGAATTGTCGAAACGTGACGGCTTCAGATAATCGTCGTTAATACTAACCTTATTATCCCAGCCAAAGTCCTCGAATCCGTATGAGCCACAGATAATGTATTAAGGATTGTGATACAACAGATAATTTTAAATGAATTTAGTTGTGAATGAGATTTTAGTGAATTATCCGCGGTCGCGATTACTATACGCGATAAAGCAACACGACACGCTCGGATCGCGATCCCTCGCGGACTGTGCCATCAGTCGTGCCGTGAAAAGTGGAAATCCGATGTCTGTCGAAGACGCGCTGCGCGCATGCGTCGCGGCCCAAGGTCGGTAAAGACCGCTTATAACATGGCGTTTTCCTTACGACATGTTCTTGAACATGCTTCATTAATTGACATACAATGCGGTGGTCGTAGTAACACGGAACACATGTCACTCTCCAGTGTTCGATGTACAGTAAATATACGCTGCCTACCCTAAAAATGCAGATAAAAAAGTCCTAAAGATGCTTATGTCAGAAAAAAAGACTTCCCTGACATTATTTTATTTGTTTGTTAGACTAGGCCATTTACTAAAATTCATTGATACACTCGAAGTTGTTGCAGACTAACTACAAAATACTATTTTTGTAAAGTGAAACTGATTTTGGCGCCACCTGAAGAAAAAAAAAGTTTTAGTTACAATTTTAAAGGCGCGACACGACGAAAAAATATATTGCTGTAACAATTTCATAGGCGCGGAACGAAGGAAAAAATATGTTGTTACAATTCTGTAGACGCGGTATGAATAAAAAAAGTGTATTGATGTAACAATTTCGGTTACGCTCTAAAGTTTTAACATTATTGTTACTCTTAAGTCGGTATGAGTGATTGTTTTATGAGAATAGCTAAAGAACGTGCATTTCAATACGAATGATATGTCGTGGTTGTTGAATAGAAGTGAGGAGGGATGAGTTTCTAATTAAACGAAAACAATACTTAAAAACTTATAATTTAAAAGCTAAAAAACATTTTACTTAAATACGCAACCATTTGTTTATTGCTTACTGGGTGTTTGATTGGTGAGCAAAAATAAAACACAATTTATAGGTTAACAAAGGGATATATTCAAAATCTGCAGATAACATTTTAACAAGTAGGTAAATAAACTTACTTAGCAAAATCTTCGAAATCATAATGAGATCAGGAAAAGAACCTTACCATGTTAAAAAAATAAAGATTTACTGGCTAAAAAAAAACAACGATTTTAAATGATAGTAGTAAAAAAGATTGCTCCATAGTATTTAATATAATTATGGCGATATAGTTCTTCGTATTTACTAATACATTATAATAGGATACTCTATGTATAAGTAATTATATATCATTTAAATACTAAAGAACATAAACTAAGTTAAACTAATTTGGATTAAATATTAAATAAGTACATATAAGTGTACTAAAACCTGCCTAATTATTAGGGATTTTAAACAACTGATAACGTCCATTGTGATATTACATGTTAGTATTTCTCCTTTAAAATTTCCTTCCTACAAAATAACATGGTGTAAATGAAACTCATAATATTTGTTTTTTTTTTCATTTTTTGAATAATGTACAAACACTGCCAATTTTTTTGACGATCAGCTTTGATTCTTATTTTAATTCTGCAGAACATTTATACACTTATAAGTGAAATAGATAACATTAAAGACTAATAAATATATCTATAATTTAAGGAAAAAAATATATAAAATGCTCTTTTTAGTTAAGAGTCTATAACCAGCACCTAATTAAACACTTATTAAATATATTCCGATTTAATCAGAACGCTCTATAGGCGTGTAAAAGTATAAGGAAAACTTAACAAAAACTGAACAATATGTATACCAAAAACCTTGTAACAAAACAAATCTCTTTAAAAATTAAGTACATTGTTGTAGATATTAATCAGTCTCACGTTTAACAGTCTCAAGTTAATACGTATACGCATTACATATAGGAGATATACTCTCACATAATTAAATGTATCCTAAAGTTAGCTATGCAATGTAACGAGGTAATATATCTTTCCAGTTCATCGGAAAATATCATTGAACTTAAAAATACAATAGATGTAATAAATAAAAATCACAAATAATGATTGTAACATCATTCTCGACGACTTACGACACGACATGATTGAGAATCGTTTTATATAAAACGTTTGAGAGATCCAACTTGTTTTGATCATGTTTCATACAACCGCCGCTAGATGGCGTTGTAATAATATGAATGCTATTTAAATATAACCCATTTTTTTTAACTTGTATAAATTTTGCACGGAGAATTTAATGAAAACCATTTTGACTGTGATAGGTAAAGACCAAACTGGGATTATTGCTGGCGTAAGTCAAAAGCTATATGAACTTAACATCAATATTTTGGATGTAACGCAAACCATCATGGGGGATTACTTTACGATGATCATGTTACTGGATTTATCAAAAATCGATGTCTCTTTTGAAGAAGTAAAAAATACGTTAATTCAAACTGGCGATAACTTAAACGTTAAAGTGAACATTCAACGTGAAGAAATTTTTGATGCGATGCATCGTTTATAATCTCATTTAAAGGTATTTTATAATGGAAACTAAGCAGATCCTTGAAACGATCAAAATGATCGAGGAAGAAAAACTCGATATTCGTACCATTACAATGGGAATTTCATTACTGGATTGTATTGATAGCGATGGCGTTAAAGCTCGCCAAAAAATTTATGACAAGATTACACGTCTAGCCGGTAATTTGGTTAAAGTAGGTGAAGATATTTCATCTGAGTTCGGGATCCCAATTATCAATAAACGTATCTCCGTCACGCCGATTTCATTAATTGCAGGCGCAAGTGATGATAAAGATTACGTTGAATTTGCAAAGAC
>DWLW01000127.1:0-10152 GCA_018251875.1 Lychnuchoides ozias
CAAATGCATGAAATCTATCGCCATTGAAGACTTGCACCAACACATGTTAGATTGTGCTGGAGACACACCGGCGGTACGACGAAAATGCCGGTATCGTCCGTTTGGAGTCCGAAAACGTCGTCCACGTCTACCTGACAACAGAATTAGAAAGAAAATTCGGAACGATATTCGACCACGGTCAACCCGGCAGAAGAATCGTATGAGACCTAAACCAAAAATTAGAAGTGAAGTCGGCGACGGTAAGTAATTTAATTTTATCACGATTTATTCTTTTGTAAAATACAAAGTATTTTTAAAGTTTCTATTTCTTTCTACAAACTTTTGTACAAACTATTAAAACTACTATAGTATGTTAATTTATATATATATGTATCTTAGTATTTTTTTTATATATATATATATATTGTAGAGAAACTTTATTATACATATTACATATATATACATAAGTTTTTCTACATTTATTGTATGCAACTCATAAATGGGGTCTAAGCTTGTCATTAAAGTTTTAGCTGAAAACTAAATCTGCGTATAAATCTCATTTTATAGTTACGTTACTTGAGGTTGACGTGACGCATTGAGATAAAAGTGTAATTTTCTTTTATTTACACAAGTAGTAAATTTTGTTTCAATTGTATTTATTTGCCATAAAACACTACAATTTTCAATGACTTTACTTGAATATCTATCTACAGATGTGTAGTCAAGTAACTTCTAATTTAATTGGCTCTGTTAGTGGAGTATGGTTTAAATTATTCTCTGCCGCTGTCGTTGCGTGCCTAATTTGTGTTTCTTTCGCAATATTTTGTAGTGTGTATAACTTTTGCGAGGCGATTACATCGCATAAGAGTTACACATGTTTTTTGTATTGCAACTCTGAAGTAATCTGCCTTTCCATACAGTTTAATCGATATGTCAAAATTTCACATCTGGTATAGCAGTATTGCTTTTCCGGCCTTAACGCAATGTTGTTAATAGATTTAAAAAAAATGACAGAATTAAAGTTTAGATATTACGAATGGTTGTCAATTTATACCACTATCAAACAAGATTGTTTAAGAAGAAGTTTATGCCACAAATGTAGTCCCGAGTACTTGTAAAATATTATATTACTTAGGAAAACTGAAATATTTTGTATGATTTTTGACCTGTTCAAAATGTAGTTTATTTTATATGCACAAAAGTAGATGTATTTAGCAAGATACGCGAAACTATTTAGGGCTTTTCTATCATAGTGGTGTGGCGCTAATGGCTTTTTGTATTGAACTTTAACTTAATCTGGTTTTTATATCGTACTCTTGGTACTTCTACTAGTTCTACTGCTACACAATGGTTGGTTTTTAATGAAATACTGTGTTCATTCTTTTTTATTGACGCGTAAAACCTGATTTTATGAAATACAAGCTATTTATAACATACCTACCTAGTACCCAACTGGTACCATTTTGTATCAACGATTACTAATTAATACTGTTCGTAGTTTAGGCCAGATATCTGGCAAATGTAATTCAGTTAATACTGTTACACTACGTGTAATTCAATAAACAAAATTCATGCAAATATAGGATTCATGCATTAGTCTCTCTGAATACCGGACGTGAAGTTTTGATGGAAAAGAATTACAGTTGCATTTCACCTTATTATAACGTATTTGTATTATTTTAAACTTTGTATTACAGCTGAAACAATAAGAAAAATGTTAGCCGATCTACCTGCGAAACGCCACCGAGTCTTAGTAAATCCCCTGAATTCTATATTGAGACCTCGCGGAAAACTAGATAAGCAAAGGGCAATGCTGATGATGAAACGTCATACATCGGAGGATCTAAAGAGTAGTAAACCCAAATCTAGTAGCACCTCGTTGCATTACGATCACCAACAAACGTCATCAAATATTGAAAGATATAAAAGTGTAACTAATAGGAATGACGACGACAACGAGCCTTTAAAATCTAGATTGAAACGCGTGGCCTGCAAGATAACACGACAAAAAGAATCTCTAAACAGGAAAACTATGCTAAAAAAAACCAAAAAAAAAGTTCGCTTACTTATTGAAAAAAAGGAAACTGAGGGTCCTGCAACAGAACTTGACATGTCCATGTCTTGCCCTATGAAAGTTCAAACTGACGAATTATCGGTTGACCATAACGATCAGAGAATTAATGTGAACGGAGACCCACAAAATATTCGAGAAAATTCTTCTGGTCGCGGTGATTCAAATAATGGTCGAAGAGATAACCAGCGACCGGGTTGCAGTGGTCAGAATGGAAATTCCCGGAATGTTTGCGCTCCAGCTCAGAATGTACCTCTTAAGCATTCGATAGCTAGGCTGACTGCAAATTCAGAGACACATGATAAATCAGTGCAATTCCACCACCTTTTTCTCGTACAACAGGAATGCAATAACACTAATGAACATGTACCCACCGGTCAGCGTGTGCTCTTTGAAAACGAAGCAATAGTCACAAAACTTGACAAACCACCTTTACACTTCCAACAAAATATTTCTTTAGAGACAGTCCAAGAGCATAACGCAGATTCTATACAAGAAAACAATTTGGAGTCTATGCAAGGGCAAACCTTGGATTCTATTCAAAAAAATAAATTGAATAAACCAAGGAAAGGCCTTAATGATTGTATTGCGATGTTGAAAAACAAATTAGTAGACACTGATCCGAATGTACCTGCGCATGTATCTGTACAATGTGGTACTGATGATCTACTAAGTCCAGATCCCGCACTTATAAGTGCTTCGACTCTGATAAGTCCAAGAGTAGATGTCGTCATGAAGTCTGTACAAGCTTGCCCTAGTATAGAACAACCAAAAAGGCCTTCACCGAAAAGCCAAGCGCGTAATGAACAATTGCCTAAGCCTGCACCACTGTATCGTGGTCAATATTTTAACCATGATATGTACGGACATATAACCAATGAAAGACAAACAGCGCAATGGAGAACAGTGAATTATGATGCTATCATGCCGAGATATATTGATAACCGTACAAGAAAAGAATCTTCTCGCCGTAGAACTGTGTCACAACATGAAAACTTATTTTTTGCTCAGCAATTGTTAAACATGGCGCCTCCTAGTGATGATCTGTTGATGAAGTTATCAGCTGAATCCTATAACGCATACAATTTACCATACCGACAAGGTCCAAAAGCCTTTCCGGAACATTTTAATGTTGATAATAATAAAATGATAAGCAACTTTGGTAAACGTAAAGTTTTTGACAAACACGCTACAGACGGGTCAAATGGATCATTACAACATTGTGGAAAAATTGTAAACAGTCAATACAAAAAATCATTAGACTCTTGTAAAAAAAGCACTAGGAATCGTATAAGTACACCTAGAAAACCAGTAGATACTATGGAAAAACATGTTAATATTCGTAAAGATGTACCGAAAAGAAATACAAAGAATTCTAATGAGAAGTATCGGAATAAACTTTTAGATTGCCAACGAGATTTGTTGATTAATAATTCAGGAGAAAGGAAAAGCGAAAATTATCCTCAAGTTATAAAAAGAAAAAGAAGCTGCAATGTAAACACAGAAGTAAGTTTAGCACAGTTTAAGCAACAAGAACTTCCAATAATACCCGACATAAACAACGTAACAATGCCGATAAACGTCTATACTGAACATAATATTAATGGTACTCCAGTTTCCATACCACTCGCCCACGCCAGTACTAATGTGGAATCTATGTTATCAGTGCCTTTAGACTTATCCAGTAATGCATTGTCTGTTGACCTTGATTATTCCTCCAGACTCGATTCATCAATGCCTACTAACTATGACAGATATGAAACTTTAGATTTGTCGAATAAACGAAGAACTAGTATGGAACATTTTAGTGAAGATGAAGTTGTAGACTTACGAGTTAAACATAGTTCAGAGTATTCTAGGTTATCTGGTATACAACCATCATGTTCTTTACCTTCTCAACAAGAGCTTAGCACGGCATCTGCTTTTAATTTAGTTCACCATAATGTATGTGTGCCCACTGATTTATCCTTAAAGCGAAAGGATGAAGATTCAAATGCTTGCGTCAATTTATGCCAGAAAATAAACTTAGACGAGACTGAAATACAAGACTTGTCTAAAAATAAAACTAAACCCATTTCTGCAATAGAGCGTTCGCTACTTGATGATGAGTTACCTACAGATTTGTCCAATAAGCAGGTTGTAAACACTGAAGACATTAGATTGTCTGTAAAAGAGTCTAATAAAAATTACACAAACGCAACTCTTACGAAGTGTGCTGACCTTAGTGAACGGGGCGAGCAAAATGATTTGTCTCAAAATGTTAATGATGATAAATTTGGTGATTCTAATACGAAAATGTTAACGTCAGATATTCATAATCATAAGACTCTAGAAGTAACTAATAGAGAATATATTAACTACGAACGAGAGACACCAGATTTACGAACTAATAGAGATACTGTTAACTACGAACATGAAAAACCAGAATTAAATAATACAGAGAATATAAGCTATGAACATGCGACACTAGAACTAACTAATAGAGAGAGTATTAACTACGAACATGAGACAGTACAACTAAATAATAGAGAGAATATTAATTGCGAACATGGAACATTAGAACTACCTAATAGAGAGAGTATTAATTACGAACATGGTACACTAGAACTTAATAATAGAGAGAATATTAACTACGAACATGGGACATTAAAATTAACTAATAGAGAGAACTACGAATCTGAGAAATTAGAACTAAATGATAGAGAGAATATTAACTATGAACATGAGCCACTTGTGACATCAGAATCAAGTAATTCTTGCAATACTTTGTCAGAAAATCAAAAGCCAATATATGATCCTACATTACGCATACCTCAATATAAAATACGACCTTCAGACACTGAATCTACTTCTAACGAAACAAATTTTACAGAGACTTTAACGGCTATTAGCACATGTGATGAAAATTATTTGCCGCTGCCGATCAATAGTACACATTCAACGTGTGAATCACACGATTCTGTTGAAATGAGCAATTCAATCATCTCTTCTATCGAATCTCAAGAGAGAATAACTTATTCATTTACGAAATCTAATATAAATACTGTCGTCACCTGTATAACTGGATCCGTACCTGCGTACTCATTGTTAAATCATGCAATACCAACAACATACGAAAATACCAGACCAGTTTATGCATTACCAAACGCTATGGCAAAAATCGACGTCACAGCAAACAATCTCTTAAGCATTCCAAGTACTACTATAATAAGTACTTCTCCAGTCTATACTTTAGCAGGAACAACCATTGTTCCACCTTTAAATTATATTACATTGCCTAATAATGGACAGTCCATACCCTATCCTCCACCGTGTGGTACATATTTATCTGAAATTGATAATCAAATAATGACGCACTATGCGTCTCCAAGTTCGGATAACATACACGAAGAAATTTCTTACGACAATAATATTTTGATTAGAGGTGATATGTTTAACTTTGAACGAGATCAGGAATTTTTAAGGGAATTGGTTGTATTACCAAACGAGATCGTGGCAATATTAAAAACTATGTCAGTTGACTTTCGAAATCAGCTGTTGGATGCAGTATTGGCTTATTTATCATCTTCAAGGTCCGTACCAACTTCGTCTACTGAAACATCACCATGTCCAGACGCAGAGCCTAGTACATTATCAGGACCGACAAGCGATTCTCGGGAATGCCCAATCGATATCTCAACTGACACAGTAGACATAAAACCTTTGAATTCATTATCAAATGTAGAAGACCTATGTACCGGAGCTTCATTATATTCAGTTGACCAACACCCAGGCCCTAGCTTTAAAAACCAGATTATTGATTTGACGTTTGATGAAATTTTCCCGAAAATAGATTCAGAAAGCGAAATGAACAATGAACAACAAATATTATCAATACAAGGAATACCTTCTGTGGCCCCAGCATCAAATACACACAAACCGAATAACGACAAAACTGCTAGCTTACGAGCAGTGCGAATTAAAGCGCCTTCAGAAAGACAACAGTTAAAGATAATAACTAATCCGGTTGAAAACTTGTGCTTTCTAGACATTCCAGGTGTACCAATTAATGATAACTGTGACACTGAATTCCATCGATTTTTACACCATCATATATCTCCAAATGTCCAGATGTATGAAGTTAGTAGTACCGAATCGAATAAATACAATTTTTCTTTAAGTGAGTTGTCACTTAAGACACCACACCATTCTAGTTGTGATACGGGGATTAAATCTCTTTGCAATTTAAGTTTAAATGAACATAGTAAAGTTCAGCAATCTCAGATGTTAAAACCAGATCTGATCGGAGGTGTTTCATTAGAAAATAGTGTAATTTGTCACGACACAGAATGTCATTCAGCAGTCACCGAGAATATGAACTTAAATAACATCAACAACAGTAATAATAATTTTGACAATTCCATTAAAAGTCGTTTTAACGAAACGGATAGAAACAGTGATGGAATACCGCTGCCCAAGGTACATGAATCCTTGGTGACACATGATTTTAATCGCATTGATAATTATGATGATTCTGACGATGATATTTCGTTGGCTGTTATAGTCAAACAAAAACAACAACAACTACAAAATAAATCAATAGTGCCTGGTTTCGACCATGAAACAAATACATTTAAAAGTATTATTAAAATCAATGAAAAAAATAAATCTACCAATAAACAGCTACAGATCAAGCAAACGGATAAAAAACTAATTTTGCCGGAAACGCTGATAGTTAAGGACACCAAAGAAATTATAAACAATAAAGTGGAGGTTGAATTGAACGTAATAGATATAGATAAAGCAAATAAAAATATTAACGTGTCCTTAGGTAAACTACTAGATATCGCGGAAGATGGAGTCGAGGGAAAAAGTAAACAACTTAAAAAGAAGGGAAAGAAAAATCACAGTGACAATTTATCTGTAAAAAGAGTTAAAATTCAAGATAAAAAAGAAATAAAAATATTTGAGCAAGAAACACGCGAGGAAACCGATCAGGCATGTGGAGACAACAAAAAGAGCCAAGAAAATACTTTACAAATTAATTCGGTGCAAGATGTTGTTTCGGTTGAAACTATTACAGTTTTGCCTAGTAGAGAACTCAAAAAGCCTGACATTGCAGAAACCTCAAAAAATGCTTCTACTTCAGTTATTAATTACGTGAGTGATGTACACGCGGAGCAAAACAATGCTGATGAAAATGAAATACAATTAAACGTTGTAGACCGTAAAGCGGAAATTAAAAATATACCGAATTTTACTCAAAATGTTAAGTTGCTTGAAGTTGGCATTCAAGAGGAAAATTATAATAACAACGCACCATCTACTGTTGAGAAATCATCCATACAACAACATAATATTGTCCAACAAATGAATACCGGTAAGCCTTTGGGGGCTGATGACGCAAATTTGCCAAGGAATAATATGTCAGTTCCTAATGACGCGATGATAACTTTTAATGAAGAGGACATAGGACTACCTTTGCGGCGTAGTAAGCGAGGTAAATCTTTATTTGTGGAAGGTAATGAACAAGATCTTATTTATCCGGACACTTTTCTGGAACAAAAGGCCCCACTTACAAAGAAACAATTAATATTTTCGAAACTTTTATTAGACGAAGAAAAAAATTTAAAAATGTCTGCGCCTGTAGATGGCAATTTAACGCTTCCTGAGCAAAATAATTTATATCTCCAAACTACACCAGATAAGTTTACCGAAGAAAAAAATAAATCCGTAAAGCGTAAGAAATCTCCACATTCAAAGACAAAATCAAAGAAGAAAAAATCTACAGATAGCTCTGAAAATATAATTTCGGACGATGACGTTACCAAAGTATTTGTTGAAGAAAGCTGTCATATTCAAAATGATATTGATATCAAACGCGGTGCAATTCAACGTTTCACAGAGTCAAATCCTGATTTAGGCTTTGTAATGGAATTAGATTCTAAAGCTGCAAAATCCCAAAAGAAATTTGATACTGACAATAACAAAATGGCTTCTGAGAGCGTCAAAATTTCCGTGGACCAAAATAAATCAACAACATCGGAAAGTACTGTGAAACGGAAAATAGAGTCTATCGATAGTCGCTCAGAAACCAGTAATCATTACCCCAAACCAAAGAAATCAAAATCAAACAACGTTAATGATATTTTGGGTAATTTGCACACAGAGACGATTACTTCGGATATAAATAATCATAATGAAAGTAACAATTTACCTCTTGCAGCGAGAAGAGCTCGATCTAAATCTGTTGTTGTTAAATCATCTGGATCAATGTTGTATGATCCGTATGACATTGACTTGGAAGACATGGGTGATGACACTGAACCTTTTAGAAAACAAAGGTCAACATTACTTAGAACTAGTAATAATAAGTTATCTAAAGAAAAACACCTTCAAACGTGTTGGACGAATGAAAATATTACAGATACTCAATTACAAATGAATGTGAATGCTATTGCTCCTGAGACAACAGTTGCTAAATTTTCTAATGAAACTATAAGTGATTCTGACGATTCATCAAAGAGTGATGTACCTCTAAAGAAATATGTTGAAGAAAAGGAAAGAAAAAATAACTTATGTGAGTCCGGTAATACAAAACTAAGTCATCAAATTACAAATGACGGAAGTCCATTAAACGATGATGATATAAAGCAACAAGGTAGAAAGAAACATAAAAAGAATAAACGTCGTCTGGAAGCGATTGATAAAGTTCAAAAAGAAGATAAAGATGATAAGGAAGTAACTGAGGAACAAAGATCAGAACAGTTTATGGAGAGCTTTGGCTTCTTTTCTGAACGTAAACCTAGGAAATCAAATTTGCTGGCAACAAAGAAAATATCTGAAACATTCCATATAATTGCTAATGAATCAGATGACGTATACTTGGATACAAAAGAGCGACCAGTTAAGAAAAGTATTCGGAGTGAAAGCAAAAAAGCCGTTGAAGAAGAAGATAATACTAAATGTGGTAATTCTTCAGATGTCCCAAAGTCATCAACAAAATGTGATAAGAATCTACGGCTTAGATCGGCAACATTATACTGTCATTTATGTAAGAAAGAGTTTCGAAGAACCGATAATTTGGTTCGACATCAAATGACTCTATTACATGCATCCAAATTATCAGAAAGTCCAGTAAAACTCAGAACTTCACCAACTCCTGATGACTTTAATTGTCTTGTAGTTTTCAAAGAGCACATAGACAGAGTAAGAATGTTAGAACATAAAATGAAAAGTAAGAAACAACCAAAGTCAAAGTTTACTTTACCTACGCTACATGAAATTTTAGTCGAAGTTCGTAAATCTGTGAGGGAGCAGCAACTTGCTTACAGAAATCTAAGTCGAGACCAAGCTTTGTTTTTAGATTGTTGTGAACTATTGAAAGACTCAAACAGAGGTCAAATTGAAGATCGGAATATAAATAGACCTTTCTTCCCGTGTTGTCCTAGTAGCTATGCACTTGCTTGTACTAGCGCTACAGAGTATAATCCGAACTCAGGTTTAAGTTTAGAGTTCAGTCGTTACCAAAAATGTGTTCCCAACACACTCAAAAAACCGATTATACATACATCGGCACGTTTGTCAGGGATGGAAAATTTTGTACCGTTATCAAGTACTTCTAAACAAGCCAGTAACTCTGATCATTATTCACAACCATCCACTAGTACGTCAGGGTTGATCCAAAGTTCTAAAAGCTTTGTTTTGCCTGAAATAATTGAAGAAAGAGCAAAAGAAAAAGATGACTTTAAGAGCGAAGGCGACGTAGACCCTATAACAGCTCAAAATATATTGGAAAGTGAAGAAGTAAGAAATTTGGAAAATGATTTATTATCTGGACTAAAAGAGGCAGCATGTAAATTTCAACCTTTACCAAGTGGAGATAAGATGACTCCAACAAATTTAAGTGACAGTTGTCCTGAAGTTGAGGTAGATAATATGTCGGTGAAAAAAGACAGCACTCCTAAAGTTAAAAGTACCCCAGATACGAAAGAAAAGAAAAATCTGGATATAACTGAGAATATTGACATATTTGAAGATAAATTCGACAAAATCAAGCGAAAATGTAGATCTCAGGCTGCTGCAGCAAAACTTGTTCAAACGACTGTGGAACCAAGCACTAG
>DWLW01000128.1:0-10147 GCA_018251875.1 Lychnuchoides ozias
CGTATTGATGGACATATCACAAGTGGCTAATATATCCACATTTCCAATATTTAAAGCTAAGGCTTAGCACAGACTGTGAATAAAATTTTGTATACATTACTGTATTTATGGTAACGAATGATATAAAGTGATTAACGTCCATTAAACAATACGCTGATTATAAAACTACAAAACAATAATATCATTATAATATAGTATACTATTATAAATAATAGTAAAACTGTAATCATCAATCCAATAGCTAATAGGTTTTTATTAAGTCAGTGCATTATAATACTATCCAAGGCTACATTGAGACTTACGATCAGGTGAGGTTGTAGCTAAAGATAGATTTACAATAAGTAAAGTTCATCATCATCATCACATTTCTGAAGAATATCCATCGTGTACTTTATTGGAATTATGGAGATTGATCATGTATTGATAGAACGTGATGTTAACTTCGGTGTGTTTGCGACGAGTTAACTCTGGCGGAGCGAGGTCGTGCATTCTCGTAATGCATAAACTGAAAGCGGTCACTCCAATTTGGTACTCAAAGAAATTACAACATGATACGGCCGTTTCAGAGTTAAACTGCACATTGAGATTGCCTCTGATCCTAATGAGTTCCGTTCTCCCACTGATCCAAATACCCGTCCATACTATGTACTTTTGCCAATTTCGCTAAAAGACTACGTGTACAAGCCCGTTCTATACACGCCCTGCGATTGTGAAGCTCAATAATTGGTACACGTAACGGCCATTACAAATGGAGATTAATTTCATCAAAGGATTTCTATACGATCGCTTATTAATATCCCTGAAGAGCGGTGAGACTTCAAGGACGCAAGGATGGATGGAGCCCCACACACCCCACATTCGTTACGTTGACGAATAGCAGTTACTAGCAAAAAAATAATAGATATTAATTTTATCATGTGCTATAAAATTTATGTTTGTTACTGGTAAATAATTGTTTTTTACGTGTATTTTTAAAGTGTAACGTAACACTAAAAAACAAATAATAAATATTATTAATAAAATCAAACTTCAGAAAATTACTTTGCAACAACAAAATATTATTTTATTGAATAATTTCTTTGATTATTTGGTGCATATGGTTTTTTATGTTAGTTCTGAAAGTTGAGGGCATAAATAGGAGAATAGTCGATATGTCAAGCATTGACTTATAAAATCTAAAAAAAATAAAAAAAAAAGCTTAGCTCCCGATGTAGGTTTTAGGCAAAACACTCTGTATTACTAGGTTAGGAACATTTTGTAAGAGTGCATAAATAAATTTTTAATTGGAATTAATGTAAAATTTAACACGTAAAATATATTACTCATGTTGCCTTACTGCTCCTTTACCCAACCACAGTACACCTTACACAACTCTAGCGAATATACGGTTTAAAATGTCTTTTGACATCGCTTTGCAGAGATTCAACGAGTTTCACGTAACCATGCAGTGGTTAGCTTTTGACTCAGATGCAACGAAACCAAAGAGGAACACTCATTATGCATTACCATTGAAAATCTTAGCAGTTGTGCGACGTTTAGAATAGCTGAATGTGACTCTTAAGCTTTTCTGTAAACTAGGGTAACTTTAACAAGCATTGTAACATAAGTAATGTTGCTAGGATTGAACTTTGTTATTTTACAAGGGGAGACCGTTTTAAAATTCTGCAGACATTGTTTAGTTAGGTGCCTGTTAGATATTAATTGTTGTCATTTGTTTTGGTAAAGGAAATCATCGTGAGCAGACCTGCATACCTAAGAGTTCTCCATAATGAATTCAAAATAATGTAAAGTTTAAAGATTTGGCCAGCTTGGTGGAGTTAATCCTCCACTTAGTGAAACGAGATCAAACGCAGTAGTGGGGCAGTTATAGGAGTAACGTTACTGTTATTTTTTTACTAAATATCGTGTATAATTTTATGTTGACTTTTGTCAATAACATAACATTCTGTGAGATTTTCTAGTATCAACTTTGCGTCCGCTGGCCGTACGCCGTATCGAAGAGTAGTTCTAAACATACTCAGCCTATAGGCATGACATGAATAATATTTGAAGACTAGATTGGTTTTTTTTTGCTGGCTTCGTTATAAATACAGCCAGTACTTGTTTTAGCACAACTAGAGCGCTGGACGAGTTTCCTACCGCACCCCTTATTTGCTATAGAAACCTATTTGATCTAGTCTATAGTGCTGTTTCATTTCCGGCGTCCTGGGCGGTCGCCCGATTGCGCCCTTCCCTAACGCCGCTATTAAATATATGATTTTACACTGGCAGACGAAATTCCGTCATATAAAATGTTATAAAAGGTTGCGGCTTGGGACTTAATTTTTTATTAAGCGACAAGTATATTCATATTCTCATATAAATTGCTAATTCTATTAGGATAATTATACTAAATATAAATTCACCAGACATATCGATATCTTTAGATTTATGTGTTAGTGCGTCGTTGAATAAATGTATCATTAATTCATACATAATGGTTTGTATTGTTATCATTTATTAGTTAGAGAATGGACTAATTTAAATGACATAACTTCAATAGATTTCACGGAAAGGAATGGGATAAAAATTTAAAGCCTTGCAAGGCTAAAGACATTCGAATTAAAATGAGCAAGATTTACATGCTGATGCATTTTAATATCCGGTTCGAGTGAGCTACCACAGATAACGGATTTAATAAGATTACGCCGTCGTTTCATCTTCTTTTCAATTCTTTGTGTAGAAGGTACGATTGTGACTCGAAAGTACATTGAATGCACTTATCTGATTACTTTAATATGTTAAATAGCAATGAAGGTGCTATATGTTGTATGCGTTGTTTATAGTAATGATTAATGTCATTAAATATCAGACTTGTGTTTGCATTGTTCAAATCGAAGATTTTTAATAATATTTTTTGCATTTATTATTTGTTGGATGGGTTAAATTCCTAACGGCCACTGTTACCATGCTTGATCTATTGTAGCTATACCTAATATTTTTACCATCTTTTTATTACATGAAAGTATGGGTTTAAATAATATAAGATTATGATTTATGTACTGTATATTTAAAAAAACGCTTTACAATCACACTCCCGCACTAGGTATTTCTGTATCGCGCGTGTCATAGACATGAATTAAACACCACAAACATCTAAGACCCAAAAACAACCATTTATCTGTCACATAAATGTCTGCCCCGGCCGGGAATGCAACCCGAGAGCCCTCGCTCAGCAGGCACGGTCAGTGCGAACTGGGCTACGTGTACGTATAGATATTATATTGTACATATAATATTACAAAAATATATTTTGTATGTTTATTTATAATGGATAAGTTAAAAGAAAACACTAAAGGATTTGTTAAAATTCTTTCACCTATAAAAGTTGACACTATTAGCGAGCAACATGGGCCGGGCCGGGCAATATTGTACTAATAGAAAAGAAGTCTCTCACGAAAATTGCAATAATGTAAACTTAAGTATCAAATATTTACCTATGGTAGTCATTATTTAGCGTACACTGCGAAAACTATTGATTAGACATATATCAAAGCAATACATTTTATTGTATTTATCATTGCATACAAAAAAGTCCGCGTTGTGCTATGGACACATTTTAAAAATATGGTAATTTAACTCCAAAAACAATTTAGTTGTATTTGTCGGCATACTCGTAATAAAAACAGAATGTGTGAAAAAAGTAAGTGAGAAATTCTTAACGTAAAACTAAGTTAATGTCACTACTAACTCGTAAACTAGAACAAACAGAAGACAAATAAAAGGTTCACATTTGAATTTACTTGAACTAAGACAACATGTGATTAAATCATTCTACAGGACTGAAGTTAGAAAACTATCGTACTAGAAGTTTAGCGGACAAAGCGTGCAATTAAAACTTGAAGTTGTTTATTTTGTGGAGTTTTCTTGGCTTCGACGCTCACAAAAGCGTGATATCGTAAAGCAGTTTTATGAAATAACTATTGTATTATTGCCGACGTAAACATTCTATATTCTGATGCAACTTCGCCTTGCTTCCTTAACACAATTCTAAAGCCCTATAGTTTAAACAAAATCTTGCTGCGGGCGCGGCCATGAACAGAAGTGAGAAAACGTAGTATGTTGTGTGCTCACTTGTACTTATGGCTCTTATGGACTGTCTGCAATACTTAATGTATAATATAAATCAAATATTTTTGTATAATTAATTTTTTTATGGAAATAGTGGGATAAGCCACGTAAGCCAGGCAGGTAAAAAATCTTAGCACCATGAATAAGTACCGTTGGGATTAAACCGGGTGGTACACTACCCAGCTACCTTCAACAGGAGGACCTAGCGCCATACCCTCGTGCGTTACTCATCAGGGTTCACCGCGAGCAGGGGAGGTTGGCTATGACCCAAGGATAGATGGAGCCTCCCCACATTTTTATTTTATAATGTTGTAAAAACTGCCAGTTACATTCAGTCTTCAGGTAATATAATATAAGTGTTTCGCTACAACTTACAAAACAAGAAGCATGCCGAAAACTTCAAAATGAGAGACAAAAGTAATCTCATTTGGCTGCATCTTCAATGGTTTCATCTGACAATAGCATGATAAAATTGTTTCGCATATTCTCCAAGCGCGTATTTAATATACAATGATAAAACCAATTACATGAATACGAGTTTGCTTCAACATACAATCGGAACGGCAGACACGGGTCTCTCGTCGTTACCGTAGAGGCTGGAGGAATCGTATTTTTATTTAGAGATAATATACATGCATCATTCCACCAATAAAACGAATTTCACATTTTACCGAACCTGAATGTTTGTGACATAGTTTCCAATTCAAAATTCTAGCTGTAACTAACCAAGGCGCCCTATTCACGCGAATGTTTGACGTACATGTAAACTGGAATTTTTATTTTCTATTTGCGTTTCGCCAGAGCGAAAAAACATTTCATCACCTCGCTCTAGGTAATATGCCGGCTTAAAATACTTTTTAAGGTAATAAAAATGAAAATGGTTTTAATTTTTTAAAAAGATATAACATTATTTTTAAAAAGAAATACCGTTATTACGTATACAACGTAGGTAAAGGGATTTGTGCATTGTCAACGTGTCATCCACAGTTCTTCACTGTTTGCAATTTATGTTACGTTCCACCATCTGTCTAGGCGAGGCACGCTCGGTGCAGTAAATTAATGGGTAACCTTTATTGAGATTATACTTGTGATATTAACGCTTTATTAAACACTGTAGTGAAGTAAATCTCGTAGTCACAAAAACTCATATTGAACGAAGGTAGAACTGCAATGTACTAGCGGAAATACTTTTGGGACCTCACATTCCTATCGAGTGGAATCTGATGTATATAATATATATTTGTGTGTCACAACAATTATTATTATTTCCCAGCTAAGGACAGTAAAAACTGCACGAGTATAAATTTCAGATAAAAACTTGAGTAATTTTTTTAAGTAAACAATCACGCAGCGGTGTAAATAAAACGGACCAGTTGATCCGGCTGGGAATCGAACCCGGGACCCCTCGATCGGCAGGGCCACTATTAACTAAGCTACGAGGTCGTATATACTAGAATGGAATGACATAACCAAACCTGGATAATTATTATTTCACATATTAAAAGTAAAAATTTCGTGACATGAGTGAATAATGTTAAAATATAGAAAATAACTTACATAATCCAAGAAGGTAAATGTTAAAGATCCATCATCTTCTAACACCAAATTCTGTATACTGTCAGATAAATCTCTTATTTGAATGCATGCTATTTGTCCAAATAAGCCTGGATTCTGACATAGCGATATCCCGTCAAACAAAAGATCGCGGACGCGCGCGTGGATTATGGGCCCGTTGTTTTGTCCAAAAACTCCGCCGAGAGCGAGGGGTAGCACTCCCAATAGTCCCGGGAAATTCATCTCTGCCATTTGAAGCACCGCCTGAAAAATACACAAATACAGGTTGTTACTTCGATACGAATTTATAACGCACACAATAATAACAACTAGTGGTACTTTATGTAATTTAACCCTTGCGTCCGTTCAGTGGTAGAAATTCAACTGCAAGTCGTTAAATAATTAAGTTTCAACGCTAATTTTGTTAAACAGTATATTTAAAACTGGCTGCTACTCGCAACTTTTTTCACGTGGGCTTTAGTTACTGAACAATTATAGTTCACTAAACAACTGAATAGCATAATTACCTAGCAACTGTTTAGTTGATAACTTTAGCTATTATTTATCGCAGAATTTATACGACGTAGTAATTCTTTACATCGCCGTAACTTTTTTATTTATAAACTGATTGAAATAAAACTAAGACTAAATGCTAAGCAATGATAGCCTAGTGGTTTGAACTTTAGTCTGGCCGGTGAGGCTCGGGTTTGAATCACGCACGCACCTCTAATTTACAAAGTAATTTGCGTTTAGAAATGAATTATTACTTGCTTCGGTTCGCAGTGGGCCAGCATGGTGGACTATGGCTTATACCTTATGGCTTATTACATTGTATAATTTTTGTCCGTCTGTCTGTCTGTTTGTTTGTTTGTTTGTTCCGACTAACCTCTAGAACGGCTGGACCGATTTTGACATGGTTTCAGTGGCTGATGTAATAAGGAGGAATTTAGACGACTTTTATTTTAAAATTATATAAAATATTAATAAAGTAACGTTACAATGATAAAATCTGCAAACTGAACAATAACTTTGTTGTTGAATTCAAACACAGACGAAGTCACGGGCACAACTAGTTCATAATATATTTAACTTATAATATTCGCTTTTTCATTGGCCAGCAACGTGTCTATGACGCATTTGGTATTATGGACGTCCATTGGCGGCCGTGACCACTTACCATCTGGTGGAAAGTCCTCTCACCTGTCGGCTATTGACAAAAAAAAAACATCATATGTTCATCATGTGTATTACCTGCTGTGGAGGTTGCTGAGGTGTCTGTGCTCCAGGGATCAGCTCCACTTCGCTATCAGGTTCCAAGGTCTCCAGCCGCGACGGAGCACCGCTTGACTCACTGCTGGCGTCTGCTGAAATTTATATATACAAACGGAGATATTTATTTATTCTAGAATGAGTTACGCCTTTCAGCGGGGCAATGTTGCCAGCGTTCTGGTTACAATGCCTCAGTCAAAACTTTTGGATGACGTATTTTTCTAACAATTTTTTTTGTAATAGAATTTTCATTTATTAATGTATGTATGACATGATATATGTCCCATATATGATATCGTATAGTATATGATGATGATGATATATTTTTTTGTATCGTGAGGAAACCTGCGTACCTGAGAGTTCTCCATAATGTTCTCGAAGGTTTATGAAGTCCGCCAATCCGCACATGGCCAGCGTGGTGGACTATGGCTTAAGACTTATACCCCTCACACTATGAGAGGAGACCCGAGCCCAGCAGTGGAACAGTTATGGGTTGTGATGATGATATAGGCATAGATAGGCCGGCAACGCTTCCGTGATGCCTTTGGTCTTATAGATGTCTATGGGTGACTGAGACCGCTTACCATCAGTGGCTGCTGGGAACTGTACCTTCACATGACGCGTCAGCTCGTTTGTTGGGTATTCACATAAAAGAAGATAAAGTTATTGACCGGTGGCAGTGGTGGCGGTTTCTTGAGCAGCAGTGGGTCGCAGGCGGGCGGCGGCGGCGGCGGCGGGCCAGCGGGCGCGGCGGCGGCGCAAGCGCACATCGCCAACGCCAACGCCAGCGCCGCCCACCGCGGCATGCCTCACCGCAGCCGTGCTACCTGCAAACAAAGAGACATTCAAACTAAAATAAAAACGCTTTTTTTCTACTGTGTAATTAATTTCTTTAATCTCTGTTCTTTCTTGGTCGGTAATGCAGTAGTGATGCTCATGGGCCACGCTGACCTCTTACCATGAAGTGGCTCGTCTGCTTTGATAAAGGAGCAGTGGCGGAGAGCTCTTTTTCAGTTTACTATATGTTGATAGAGTAATTGAGGCGCTTCACGAGAGTATTTTAAGTCACAAGCCAAGTGCGAATGGCAGACTTTATATATATATTAATTATAATAGAAAGTTTATTAATATACCAAATATTAATTATAATACAAAGTGTAAAGTCTGATACTCTCGTGAAACGCCTTCTTTACTCTATCAACATATAGCAAACTGACAAGGACCCCTTCTCCACTGTTCCTTTATCAGAGCAGACGAGCCACTCCGTGGTAAGGGGTCTACGTGGCTCATAAGCCTCATTATTACGTGACGCGTGTCATATCATTTTAATATGTTACGGGTACCAAGTTGCAGGGATCGTACCAAGTTCCATGCAGCTGAGTCGAAATATTGGCGAACAAAATATAAATATACAAATCGTGAGTACCCGTAACATACTAAAATGTATATATTCTACGATTATATAAGTTTACAATCGTTTGAAATCGTAATAGTACAAAACCCAGTTACCTCCATATGGAGGTCCTGGTATCATTATATATATATTTTGTTCTCGTGTTAGATATTTATGGTGTATGTTTTCCTCAAATTAAATTTTTTATTCTGATTCAGATTCCAAATCATTTTTTCATATAGGTATTACTGATACAATTATACACACATTTTTTTGTTTCTACCGCCATTTCGGAAAGGTGCTTTATCATAGATGATTAGTAACAGCGAAAATGATTCATTAGAATCAAGAATTCTCGATTTTCGTTATGATTATTAAAGACAAATATTTTTTCTAGGTGATCGTTATAGATACTATACCTCTGCTCGTTAACGGCAAGGTTGATCGGCAAGGGTTGTTGAAAATTTACGAAAACACTAATAACAATGGTAAGTATAACATTACATATTAGAATTATAGTAACTATAGACTAAGTTAAAATATTGAGCATAACCTCAAAAACACAGACCTTTATAGTAGCTATGGACTAATTTAAAATATTGAACTCAATAACACATCACAGATGATTAAGATGTAGATGACATCAGAGATTAGACATCGATAAAACGAAGTGGCTAGATGTAATGATGATTATAATTTTAAATTTGAAAGTGCGCAAGTTAAAAAAATAAAAAAAAAGTAAAAAAAAAGTATAAAAAAGTACTTAGTATTTTTTTTTAATATCAATGGCCGACAAACGAGCAGACGTTCCACCTGATGGTAAGTGGTCAACGTCGCCCATGGACGTCCATAACATCAAAGGCATCATTGAGGAAGACGTGGCAATAATGCAAACATAAAATGGCTTTATAATGGGGAACGTTGTGAGGAACTGTTAAACTTACCTGCGCCATCATTCCACCACCACACATCATAAAATCAGGTTCCATCGACACCATCTTGACACTTGGTACTCGGCAACAGTGCGGGTTACACGGCTCTCTCTACCACGCACGCGTAAACTGTAGAACGAATTTCCACCAATGATACTCCCTGAAATAATATAAATTCAATTGCTTACATACTACATATACCAAGAACCTTCTGGTAGAAGCGGCAAAAAATAAAGAAAGTGTATTTCATCATCACAGTAACATATGGTACAATGGTAGACTTTACACACCCTTGAGAACTTTATGGATAATTCACTAATTACCGCCTGATGTTTCCGTTTACTGAAGCAAGTGCGATTCGACATAGGATTCACTTTTACAGACTTGCTTTGAATCAAGAAGCTAGTACATTTAGTGACCCGAATACTGTTACTAATAGGTATATTACTATGTAGATGCACTGAAGTTACTTAAAAATATTTTAACTGCAAAATTGCTGGTCTCCCTATTTTCATCTTGGCTGGCAACGTTTCGGTGTAACTGACGTCCATGGCCGGTGGTGACCAGGTGGATTAGGTTTTCGTTTCTCGGTTATTGACATACAATTTTTTGATGTTCCCATTTATCATGAACATTTTCGGAGAGCCAGTACGCGGATCACCCGCTCTTTTATTGGCTGACAACGCGTCTATGATGCCTTTGGTATTATGGACGTCCATGGGCGGCGTTGACCACTTACCTTTAGTTGGAATGTCTGCTCGTTTGTCTGCTATTGGCATAAAGAAATACATAATTGTTCCACTGTTGAGCCCGCGTCTCTGGTTCCACCTTAAGGGGTTTAGGCCATTCGGGTGGTTTTTAATTATGTAAATAAGTTCTGTTTAACCAA
>DWLW01000129.1:0-10140 GCA_018251875.1 Lychnuchoides ozias
GTCAGCAACAAGTTCTGTATCAAAACTAATTTGGTCTCTAAATCATCCTGAGAACATGAACTCAAATCTGCGCAGAAGTCCAATTTATCCCTCAATTCTTCGATCCATTGAGAACATTCAGCAACATTGCTTGTGAATTCTTGGTGAGTCTTTACATATTGTTGCCATCTATTAGTTAGATCCTTTACTTTTTGTGACAAGGCCTGGTATTTAACAGTTAAATCAGATATTTGGGAACCACGAGGCCCAAGGACACCCGTGTACAAAGATTGAGCTTTCTCAGTTATATTGTCAATTTCCAGTTCTTTGGCACGAACTTCACCTTGTAACTCTTGGAATTTATTTAATTGTTCTTGTTTTTCCGGTAACGTTGCCTTTAAATCAACAGCATGAATCTGTGTATCCGTATTTCTAATCCATACCAAACATTGATCTTTCATGTTCTCGTATTCGATCCATTGTTGAATTTTATTTTCTAAAGACTCGATCGTTTTGTTGATAAATGAGACTAACCCTTCCCATTCCTGGTGAGAGGCATCTATTTGGTTCCTAATGTTGGCCTGTCCACTGCTTATCGTACCGGGTAGAACTTTTTCACCCAAAGACCGTATTTTGTCTATACGATACTTTTCTTCAGGCAAATTTACTTGCAATGATTTAAGTTTTTCGCAATTACTACTCAAAGCTACTCTTTCTAAATTTACATCACCCCATAATTGAGCTGTATTATGAGTAGCTTCTACCCATTCCTGGAGATCCATAACAGCCTTGCTGTACTGTTGATGGTTGTTCACTATAGCTTCATACTGTTCAACAAATGACTTGGCTCGAGAGAGGATCGATTCATGCCTTTGTTTAAGTTTACTAATCTCTTTGGCAATGTCCTTATTGACATCAGGTAAACTTTGTGATCGAACTTCTAGATCAGAAATATCTTGCTGATGAGCCATAGCATCCTGGAGGTAAGTTCTGTAAACATTTAATTGACTACGTTTTTCATCAAGTGTTGCTCTTAACTGGATTTCTTTAGGAAGATTTTTGTCGGCCAAAGATAACCATTCCTGTACTGTCTTTAGATTATCTTCAAAGGATGACCATTTATTAAGTTCTGAATCCAAATCTCTTTCAGCTTTAGTAATGTTATCATACAAGTTATCCAAAGCTTGCTGTACATCTTGTAGTTGTTGTTCAATCAACTCTTTGCCTTCAGGAGAAGTAGAGGGATACAATTTCTCTCCTAACTCAAACGTATTGTTCACAAGAAGTGTAGCGGTGCGTCTCTGTGAAAGTAAATCGTTGAGACTTTCTCGCTTTGCATTTATACCTTCGGGAGTATTAGATAAGCTCTTTTGGCATTCGTCAAACTTGAACTGTGCAGTTTTAATCCATTCTGTACATTGATTGTACTTTTCTTGATAAGCATTATGATCGTTAACTGCTTGCTGACATTTCTTTACTAATTCTTTTGCAGTAGAGTGCACAGATTGGAAACGAGACGTCATTTGTTGCAAATTCATAGTAATTCTTGTATCATTACAGTTTTCAATAAGATCACTGAACTCATCTGTTAATTTATCAACATCATTTTCTGTTTTCTTCAGATTCGCCAAAATTGCCTGAAACGTAATCATAATTGAGTTAATGTTCACAGATAATTGCCAATAAAATACACTACGAACATTATTATTAAGTTAAAACTAAACTACGACAACTACTATTAGTATCGTCACTTAGATAGTTATGTTTTTCATAAAACTGTATCCTTTTTGTTTTTTACTAAAGATAATTCACAATGCTTCAACCGATGCTTCTTACACATTATTAGTCAAACAATTTTAAAGAAGTAATTAGAGCAATAATAGTAACGGCATGATTGCCAGTAAAACATTTGTTCTTTTGGTTAGAGAAAAACAGTAATTTGGTATAAACAGTAACAAAATTAATTTTTGTGAAATTAGATTGGCTACTGAAAATTAGACTACACCCTACAGTGCCGGTAAAATAGAATTTTTCTTTTTCCTTTAAATTCTTACTTGGTCCAATGCTTCGCCCAAGCTTTTAACTGCAGTCAAATCGTTTTCATGATTATCAATCGCTTTATTTAACTCCTGTTCAAAATTTGTGAATATTAAATTACACTCATTTATAATAACAGTTTGGGGTTCAAGGGGCTTCACTCATGTTAGAGTCCAAGCAACCTCTTCTGTTAGTGGTGCGCCCTGCTGAGCAACTGATGAGGCTATTGTGTGAGTTCCCTCCTGTTGCGGATCGGACATCTTATATACCTCAATATAAGGTAGTAATGTTTTTACCTACCTGATTTCCTTGTTCAAATAATGCACCGTTCATCTTAAAAACCAAGCAAAAAATCATTTATGTGTTGCATTTGTAATGTTGGAGAGACGATGAAGACAAGTGGATATCCCACCTTCTTCTTAGTCAGCAATGCATCTGGTGATAGCTTTAGTGTTGCAGGCGTTCATAGGCGTTGGTGACCACTTACAATAGGAGGTTCATCTGCTTATACAAAAAAATTACTAAAACACTTTTAAATGCATACATACCTGATATTTATTAAGTTGATCCGTCTTTTCCTCCAGGGTTGCTTTTGGTGTATAAGTTTTTAAACTCATTTCAGTGTCACTCAACCAGTGTTGCAGTCTATCGCTGGCACTGTCAAATTCAATCCACTGCTGAATTTTATCTTCAATACCACGTTTTACATCATGTACAGTAGCAGTGAATTTTTCTAAGTCTGCTCTGAGGAGTCCCAACTCTCGTGACATAGCCTCCCTTCCTCTTGGTGATAATTTGGAACCACTGTTATCAATAAGATCTCCCAAAATCTTCAATTTGTTGTTTCCTGTTGGTAGAGCATCTAATAACTCTTGTATTTTTACAAGTTTACTTTGCAACGCGGCTTTGTTGCCAGTAAAGTCAGAAAGAAGATGCAATCGATCCCACAGGTGTTTCTGATAATCTTGAAGAGATTTTTGCTGGTCCGCAAACTGTTGATATATCTCGTAAGTACTTTCATGTTTATCTATTATTGCTGATAACCTGTTAGTAAGCGCATTATATCTGTCCCAAACTGATTGTATGGTAGTCGTCATTTCATCACTCTCTTGTTTACCAGAATGCATACTAGCAGCCACGCTCTTTGCTTTTTCCGTAACTGTTTCAATAACTCTTTTATGTGAATATATTTCTTGTAATAAAGTCTTGTTTTTGAGAAGTTTAGATTTTATCTCTTGAGCCGAATTAAGGGTTGCTTTTTCTTCGGATTCGACAATCTTTTCTTTTTCATCAAGCCATGACAAAGTCTGTTGTAAAACGTCTTGGTAACTTGACCATTGAAGCGTCTGAGACTCGTATTCTTTTTGTTGTTGTAGAATACTGTCATTAAGTTTATCCCATCTTTCTCTAAGAACTCTGATTTCTGTTCGAATATTTTCTCTGCCATTTGCAGCTGTTTCAGGGAGAACTTTGTCACCAGCAGTAGTTAAAATACCCATTTTATGTTCACCATTATCCCTTTCTAATAAAAATACTTGAAGTTTGTTACCTTTACTTTCGATACTGAGTTTATCTTCTTTAGTTATCATTTGAGATAATTGTTCTTCTAAAGGTTTTAACCATGAGTCAAACTCGTTGCGTAGTTGGACATACTTTTTGTGATCTGCAACTAACTCGGACCAATGATTCACAATATCTTTCGAAATCAAGTGCAGCTGCTGATAACGACTACTAACTTGAGTGACAAGAGGTTTAAGTCTTTCTACCCCACTTAACTGAATAAGGCTATGAGATTCATCTACGAATGCGTCAATATCCTTTTCCTTGGTGTGAATGCTATTACGAAGGCCAACATATCGTTGCAGTTGTGCTTCTTTTTCTTGTAGGCTTGAGCAAAGTGTTTGATCGCGACATTTCGACTCCATGTCCTTTAGCAATTCAGATATAATTCAATGGAAGAATCAAATTTATTCCAAATTTCTAATGTATGGTTTAATTTTTGCTCAGACGTAGCTATACTATTTATTGCATTACGTAACTGGTCGTGTAAGTTGTCTATTTCAGCTTTGATAGCCGCATTACCAGCTTCCGAAGTACTCTTACTCACAATAGCAAAAATTGCACGTATTTCATCTAATTTACTGGAACCCACCTTTTCTATGTCTTTCATAGCTACAGCCGATTGCAATTTTCTAATGATTTCCGGTTTTTCTCCAGTTGCATTCTCTATATCGAGAAGCTTTTCTGATTGTGATCCAAGCCATTCTTTATATTGTTGAATGAAACGAACAAGGTCTTCATGACGTTTAACGCAATCCTCCAAATTATCTTGGAGATTTTGAGATTTAGTAACGATGTTCTGGAATAACTGCTTTATTGACTGTAAGTACACGTTCAAAGAAGCATCATGAGTTTGGTCAACTAATTGTTGTGCCTTGTCACATACGGATTCAACTAACTGTTGATGCGTCATTATCTCTTGATGCATTATTTTGTGATTTTGTAATTGTGCTTTCTTTTCTTCTAAGGAAGCTTTTAGCTCAGTATGACGTTGCATAGCTCTTTCAACATCTTTAAGCCATTTAGTCAGCTGCTCTTGTGCCAATGAAAAATCTGAAAATTGTAATAGACACTGGTCTAATTTGTTTACAGTTTCTTGGAAACTATCTCCGAAACTGTCCCATAATGTTCGTATTTTGCGTATTTTCTGTCGAATAACTTCCCTGCCATCTGGACTAGTATGTGCATATAACTTTTCACCTAAACTCAAAAATTCTTCAAATACAGGAGTTTTCTTATTTCTTGTTTCATATAGTTCTTTAGCCTTATTTTGCTTCTCTTGTAAAACAGCGTAATCACCAACTATTTCATTTAAATCTTGGAGTTCACCCAGCATATTCATAAGCCAACTTTCCATATCATTATACTCATTTTCAAAAGTTTGATGTTCCGAGACAAATACCTCATATTTGGATATAATCTCATTTACTAGGTTATTCAAAGTATGGTATCTTGTTGCTAACTTAGAAGTTTTGGTCGTCAGTTCTGACTCACTTGTAACATTTTGTTTTGTGTCACCTAACGCAGTGAAATCTGCGTTTTTAGATGCTAATTCACTCTGAATTTCTTTTACTTTTTGTAAATGAGCTACTTTTGCTTCGAGATTACTCTTTAGGCTTTGATCTCTTAACTGATTTTCTTTAATTTTCAGCCAATCTTCTAATTCATCAAGTGTTTTTTGACTCTCGTTCCACTGTTTCAACGTCTCCTTTAATTTTTTATCATGTTCCTCGCACTGCTTTGCAAATTGCTCCCAAGTTCCTTTCAGCTGTTCAAATTCACTAATTAGAACTGGATGTCCGTTGGAACTAGTAGTTTCCAACACTGAATGAAGTTGTGTTTTCAAATTTCCTAGGGATTTGTCGACTTCCTTCGCCTTTGACGTGACTTTTTCTATGGCAATAATTTTAGAATCAACGTCGTCCTTTTGTGTGACCACGACATAGTTTAACATACTATTTTCAGCTACGATGTGGTTAAGACGATCGCGAGTCTCTTCAAACATTTGGACGTATTTCTCATGGTCAGCTACATGAGCCTCACATGCCCTAATCCTTCGTTCAAGTTCTTTGGCCATATTAGTATGCCTTTCAATAATTTTTGAAAGACTTTTTTCAGCCTCTTCGTCGGGCATTAATTTGATTTTTTCAGTAAGTTGAGACAACATAGATTGGTGTAACTCGACTTCTTGGTGTAAGATTTTATTTGAATGAAGTTGAGCTTTCTTTTCTGGTAACGTGGGACATAATTTAAACTCACCAAGTTCTTTTTCTTTATCTGAAATCCACTTTTGAACTTGATTGAAGGTATCGTCAAACGAAGACCTTTTGTTGATAGTGGTTTCAATATCTTTTATTACATTGTTTAGAGAATCAACCGAATCTTCAAAGCAGTCTCGTAAGTTTCGAAGTTCATTTCTAATTTGTTCGCGTCCTTCGGGTGTTATGCCACTAAAGAGTGATTCACCTGATTCAACTGCATTATTAAGCAATCGTTGTCCCAACTCCTTGTTGTCATTCAGTCTCTTTACTTGCTCTAAATCAGCTGCGTTAGGCTTGGCATGTTTACTCATTGTTGCTAAATCAGCAATCTTAGCGTTTGCATCTTGCAGCCAATTTTTAAATTCAGCTATTGTCTTGTCATATTTTCCTTTATTATCTTTTTATTCTTTTAGGCGCTTAAGATGACTGTCCATAAACTTCTCAACTGTCTGGTATCTAGTTACTAAATGGTTTATATATTGCAAAACACGTGAATCAGGATTACGGGACAAGATATCATCCCCGATTACTGTAAGTCTATTGATTTCACTATTATATTCCTTTATTTCTCTATTTAGGTTGTCGATTTCCGATATTTTAACATCAATCTCTTTTAAGTCATGAAGGCTAACTGCTTCTTGTCTTACCCTATTTTCTTTATCTTTCAACCACTCTGATACACTTTCCAATAATACTTCATAATCTTGCCAGGCTTTAATATTGTCTTGCAATCTATTTTTGATCTCTTCATAGTTTGCTGTTAATACTTCCAAATTTTTTAGAGCTTTTTCTGTTTGCACTGCAGCTTCTTGGGCACAGGCTGGTTCAGCAACAACACGCAGAATTTCACAGGCTTCTTTTAACTCCATGACTCTCGCATTGCAGTCTGCAATACCATTTTCAACATCAGCAAGGGCTGCACATTTGACTTCTAAATTATACTTATCACTTGTCACATCAGGAACGCACCATCTCGTCTTATCATCCAACATTTTCAAATTTCTATTAAACATACTTAACTTATCAGTAAACAGTTTCTGTAAGAACGTTAAAAGGGTAGTTTCCGTTTTGTTGGCATGTACTAACACACTTTCAAATCTCTTTTGCAATGTACTCAACTCCTTCGGCACAAGTGATTCGTAAAAGCCAGGGTAGTTGGCATTCATTTCAGACACAGTTTGGGTTAGATTATCAATCTCATCACTTAAGTTCTGCAATTCAGTTTTGCACAATTGACACTTTTTTAGGCGGTCTAATATTTTTGCGTTATCTCCTGACATGTCATCACATTTTATTATATCATCGCGAATTTTGCTTACATTATCTGACAAACGTTTAATACTATCTTTCAGCTTGTTTTCTTTTGTTTCTAAAGAAGAAACTGCACTGTCTAAGTTTTCTGCTAATGATTTTAATGCTTCAAATTCATTATCTAGATAATCAACAATTGAAGTTACTTGACCCGGTGGTATATTTTTATTCAGATTAATGATTTGTTCGCACTTGGCTTTTATGCTATTTCTTAAACCTTGATACAATGGCAATTCCTCCTTATATTTGGTAAGATGACTTTGACCAAACCTAATTTCTAAGTTATCACAAGCATTTGCTAAGTTTTGACCTGTTTCGCTTAGCCATGTCACTACTTGATTTTTAGTATCATCTATCTGTCGCCAAACAATAAGTTGCGATTCTAAGTCTTGAATTCGTTTTATTATGGCATCATTGACTTTCTCCCAATGTGTCTGTGAATTCAAGAACGATTCCTCTAAGGGGGTAGTATCAAAACCTCCTAAAGTTGAAGCTTGTTTTAAGACTGATTGTTTGATAACATCCATCTGATCTAACAATCCTTTAGATCGTTTTAGAATTTCGTAACTTTTTTTGGCTTTATCGAGAGATTGGGCTGTTTGAACATAGTCATTAGGAGCATCTTTGCACTCATTATACAACTGTTCAGCCCTGTTCATTTCTCTATCAAATGCAACAGAAAAGTTCTTTAATTCCTGTAATGTGGATGATAATAGTATATACTTATTCTTTGTGTCACGAACGCAGTTAACGACCTGGTCCCAACTATTATCTGCAGCGGAAAGAGCATTCTGTATAGTTCCCATATTTGGCTGGTCTTCACGCATTAAGTGTAGCCCCTCCTCTCTCAATTCTTTCCTCACAGACTGTTTTTCCTTCAACTCTGCGTCTAAGCTATCTAACTTTTCAGTCATGTCCTGTATTGTTGCCTCAGTCAAAGGCACTGGTTTTTGTGCCATATCGTTAAGTGTTGACTGAACATTCTGTAGCACATCAGCCAATGCTTTATGTTGGATATTAAACTTGTCCCACCTAGCGCCAACTTTTTGTACTAGATCTCTTTTTGATGTTACTTGATTTAATAAGGTATCTGCTTTCATTTCAATTTCTTTCACTAAGCTCATCGGTGATATCATTCTACCCGTGTTTGAATCAGTAACTTTTACTCGAGAAGGTCCATCTAGCAGTACAACGTTACTTTTCCATTCAGGGATTTTAGTTATAATATTAACTAGCTCTTGCCTTAAAACTTCATAACTTTCAGGTGTTAGTTTTTGCCCTTCGATTTGATACTGAACATGGCCGAGTTGCTGCTTATTATCTTCATACCAATTAAGGAGGTCAGACCACTTTTGCAGCACACTTTTGTTTTGCTGTATGTTAGATTAAATTACCTGGTAATGCTCAGCAATGTTAGAATATGTATCACTCAAAGAACGAATTTCATCTGGATGGGATGCGAGGGTCATGTTTTTTACTTCATTATAAATTTCTGTAAACTCAGGAGCTTTCTGGGCATGCTCCTGAAGTAGTACATGCATAGATTGTAATGTTGGTTCAACTTTGTCAGCAGCGATTTGATCATAACTTTCAGTCTTTCTTCTGAAGTCTGTAATCCAATTGTCAAAGTTATGTAATTTAGTTAGGAACTCTTGTTTTACAATTATTTTATCGGACAGTTCATTTACTCTCGTTCTAACTGTTTCAGCGAGGGCGTTAGTTCTCTGCTTAATATCAGCAACTTTATTCTTTAGTAAAGCAGCACCTTCAGGCTGAATGCTGTGACAAATATTATCACAAGTTTGTGACAAGCTTATAATTTTTGCTTGTTGTTGTGAAATTTCGTTTCCGAAAGATTTAAGTTTATTAAGTTCTCTATCTAGTTTTTCAACTTGCGGAGTATCAATATTAATAACTCTGCTACTTAACAATTTCTCGCCGTTTTCAATCCATGTTTCTAGCTTTTCTGCTTCGCGTTCGAAGTTGTCCCAATTAACAACGAGTTTTTCTAACTTATTGTTCCACTGATCAGCTAAATCATGGACTATGGCCCATCTAGAATGGATGGCATCTACTTCATCGGGGGCACTAGTTTTACCGGACAGCTGGTGACTTACACTAGACAAAATTTGTAAGTTCATGAGCTGTTTATCACAGTCGGCAATCAGAGCTCTAGATTGTTGTTGTAATTGTTGCGCTTCGGGCAACGTTGTAGGTTTAGGGATGTTACCTAATTTGATTTCAGCTTCCTCAATCCAAGGCTTTATTTCAGCAACACCTTTTTGATACTTTTGCCAGCTGGCTAAATCGTGCTGGACTACTTTGGTCGTGTGTTCTGTTGATCGTTTAAGATCGGCCATCATTTTTTCTAACAAAACAACTTCACCTTTTAGTCTATTGGCATCATGCACGCGATGCTCGGCTGCTAGTTTAGTTCCTTGGTCTGCAATCCCTCGAATAATTTCTAATTTTTCATCTATAACTTTCTGCAACGCCTGTGATTTTTCTACGCGTTCTTCGGGAGTAATATTTTCAGACTGGATTTGTGATATTAGAGCAGGGCTCTCCTTCTTGATCCATTCACGAATATGTTCAAGTTTGTGTTCAATCTTTACCCATTCCTCGTTGAATTTTTGTAAATGTTCTACTTTATGTTGCACTTCATCTTGCACTCTACCAAGTTTACGTTCGATCGTTACCAAATCACTTTCAATTACTGGTTTGGGCTTATTTGCTGTAAGCGTTTGTAGTTCTGCATAGGCTTGTTGTAGCTGAGGGAATTTCTCAGCCTTAGCTTTCTCCAGCTCTGCATTTATCGCCTTAGTTTCTTGAAGTTCTCGGTTGATATTACTAACACCAAGCTCCAGGCCTGGGTGAGCAACATAACTTTCAAATTTGTCAATATTTGATAATAGCTCCTCCTTCTGGTATTCATAATTTGACCATACCTTCTGTGTGTCACGAAGCTTATGAAGTCGGTCAGTGTTAGAAT
>DWLW01000130.1:0-10107 GCA_018251875.1 Lychnuchoides ozias
TTATAGATATTACGTTTGATAAGATCACAATTGAACATATACATCCATAGACCTCTCCATAGAACCTCTCTAGCTTAACATGTAGAAAAGTACGGCAAAAATACAATTTCTAATTTATTTTTTTTAGTTGTCACTGATTCTCCCTTAGACAGACTCATGGAGCAGGGAGGTAATCAGTTACAATTCCTTCAGAGCGTATCATTACCAACTTGCATATGTTTTTATAATTTTTAAGTTTTACATTGTTGTGTGATGTCATCGTCAGACAAAGCAATAGCCGGCGAGGTGGGTAGGGCTCGGAGCTGACACCCACGTCGCCTTGACTTTTATTGCCGTATTTATTGTTATTAGCGATCTCGCTGCGCCACAACCAACGGCAACGTTCTCTAACAGCTATACCAGTCGTGTAATCATGCCTTATAATCGTAAAGTTGCCTATGGATAGTATAGCCGCTGCCGCTAATTATCTTCTATATTTAAAAAAAAAACTCATAATTCCGTACCACTGGTATCTAAAGATAGTTTATTTTGTTACAGGTATAAAAAATACCCCATGATGATATGCAGTTTACGTGGTGTTTAGCGCTCATTGCAAACTCCAACAAGAACTGCAGATGACAGCTAAGTAATAAATGACGCATCGTCGGTCAATATGCTGGTATTCGAAAGCATTCTATCTGACGTTGACATAAGAACTTTCTAGCACCTTTACACATAAACGCATTTGACAATAATATGAATATGTTTACATTCACAACATGTTATAACCAGTACTAATAAAAGCTTTATATTGTCTGTACATATGTGAAATGGTTGATATAATTCGACCATTAAGTATTAATGACTGCAACTATATTTTATTTATACGCGGCTGTATCAAACGTGCGACCTTCGCTCGTGCGTTGTATTTCTTATTTACGAGTCAATGTAGGTATAACTTCTTACGTGTGTTTCCTTATAAATCTAATCCCAGCGCCTCGGTTACCCGATCAGATATGTATCTCGGTAAAACATGACTTTCTCAGCGTTTGAAATTGCTTATTAAATCATTCGTGTGGCGAATTTACAGTTAATTTTATGCCTACCTGGTATACTGTCAGCGGGTGGGTTAGTTAATAATCTGTGGTATTGTACCAGTAACAACGAGTAGCGATTCGGGAGACGGATTGCAGGTAATAGCAAAATATAACTAAATGATTCTGTTATCCGATCATTATGTTCGTGAGGGTCCAAGGGTCTATTGTTGATCAGGGTACAGATTTTTGTGACTGTCTTTTTGTATTCGGGATCTTGGTAGTCTGGTGTCTTAATTGTGTGTGTCCATGCCACTCGTGATATAGGAAGTTATTGTGCTGCAGAGTGTGTGTATGTGCGTTTATCAATTGTAATGTCCATGATAACTTATTGGTTTCAATAACAAAAACAGATATCAGTGATTGAATGCGACCAACACGTCACGCTATTAGAGTCGGACATTACAATTATTTAATACTATGGAGATGTGCGTGTGTGTGTGTGTGTGTGCGACTTAAATTAACTGGATGGATTAATTATTAAATTGTTGTATCTGTTTAATATTATGCTTTCACATATCTGACCGTGGCCGCGTGTTGCATAAGCCCGACTTTGTTATGTTTGACAAGTGCGATTAATTGTCCCGTCGCAAATTTATAATTAAGAAGTACACAATAAATAAACCATTTAATTATGAGTCCATGAACTTACAGTGACGTCTTAACATCGATTGAAGTAAACCTCAAACCTGAAAAATGTTTCTACATTTGCACACAGAAACCGGTTTTCGAGCTTACAGTCAATTATTTCTTGTCATAAGTCGTTTCTCGTCCACCGTATATCTGTGGAACAACTGTTTGTGTTGTGTTAATTAAATACGATAGTGCGGACGATATCTAAACTAAACCACGTCTAGATCTTTAGATCTGTGGCCAGGCTGAGTAGCTCGCTGATAACGCTGTTTACGAACTGCGCGGGCGTTCCTTGTTGTTAGTTAAGTAGGTCGTAACGTAAAACTTTGCGTAAACTGCTGTTACTTGTAGGTGTTTAGAACAATTTATCTATGCAGTTGCCTAGAACAAAATTTCGAACGGGGTAGGTCTAGAAATCACAACTGATCCTAGGGGCTCTATCGATTCTCGAGTCTCAGACAACCTCCTCTGCTCGTGCTAATCGTTGCTGATCTATGGATTAGGCTGTTACTGCAAATTCCTGCTTTTAAAAGTTTATTAATGGCTCTGTACAACCCAATTTATTCCCGATGGTACTCATGCTTGGTGGAAGACTTCGTTATCCTGGTTTCCTTATTTGGCCTAACATCATTCTTTTAGTTTAAGTAAATCGGTTGTGATGTCGGAGAGCCATTGTATAGAGGGAACCCTTTGATTCGGGTTTTAAGGATGTAAATTGAATGTAAAAATTATTTTGCTGTAATCAGCACTTATAATTTACTACAACACTTACTTCTGCGAAGGGGGATCCAAAAGTAATGATAATGACGATTAAAATATGGTTATAAAAGTTTTCGTCTGCAAATCGCAGCGCAAGCGCATTCGGGCGGTGCAGACGATGACGCTGCGCAGAATGGTAGGAGCACCGTAATATGTGAGGTATGCTGTCATACAGACGGACTTACGAGTCGAGAGTCTGGACTTCTTCATCTGCTGCATGGCCCGCAAAATAATCGAGCGTGCCCACGCCTCGCTGTTCCCGCACCTACGGGAATTAGCGCCACCCATCAGCAGGGCCCCCCCGCGCGAACTGGGATCCCTCCACCGACACCGGAGCTTCTTAAGCCGCCGCCTGATCGCTGATTGGCTCCTGCTGGGCTTCCCACCAGCGGGATTAACCCGGTAGGGCTTTGATCGCTCAGATGGCGTGAAGACAAAACCCCCCAAGTAGCAGACACCGCAGCCCTTATCGCCACAATACTGCGACCACCAGAAAAGAAAAGCACATACCAAACGGGCATCCTGTTCAACGCCAAGGATCTACCCGTTGTAACGAGTCGCGAAAGACCCCTCAGAAGGGGACCAAAAGGTGATACCGACCGCTCCTAACGGGGCAGCGTGATGACCTCATGACTGGACGTTTGTTAACATTCTCGAGACCCAACGCGCCGAGCCCTTCTTCGCTCTGTCAAAACTATTTTCAACTTTTTCTTTTCACGTTATCTTCGGTGAGAGACGTGGATGTGCGTCACTCGCGATGTTCATCTTCAGTCGATGTTCTGCTCAGCTCAAACACCTTGCAACTGTATAATATGGAGGAGCAGAGTCCCTAAATGTTTCCATCACGTCATACAGAGGTACTTGATCACAGCTCTAATTTAGATTTTAACCATTTTGGTATTATCGCTCTAGAGGTTCGTATTCAAATGAATGATGCTCCTCCCGGAAATCGAGGTGTATTTATATGATCTTTTTTGATTGACTTAGTGGATATAGCGGCAAGCAAAAATATTTTTTTTAGATTTTTATTCTAAATGGAAATAATGGATTATCATTACTTTTGGATCACCCCTCGAAGGTATCATGCAAACTTGTGAATGCAAAAACTTCTATCTAACTTATGTCTAATTTACTTCGAGTTTGGACGCTAGGGAAGTTTTTTTATTTTAAAAATTATGCATATTCAAAAGGGCATTTCTTTTAGGCTACAATATACAACCAAGACGTTAGACCTTGTCATATCTATTAAGTTTACAAGAGTTTGGCAATAAAATTTTCCCCAGCCCGAGATAGAAATTTTGTTCTTTTCGATACTACCTCCCCTTCCTACAAACTGGTCTATATGTGTTTACTGTTATAGACTTTTTTCATGGGCTGTTTGTAAATTTCGTTCCTTTATCATCTTCCTGAGATTTTATGTTTGCTAGGTATTCATGCACATCGATTGGGATAGGCTCACTGATATAAATAGGGCATGTAGTGCTATGGTCAATATTCAGATTTGCCGGTATGGGGCTACCCTGCCAAAAAATAAGAAGAAGGCGTATATTCAGTAGTCTCATGCACAGATGTACGTATGGCGTGAGCAAATTCTGTAAATGAGCGTCCCATTCATAATGCTTATTCATCCGTTCCGTGAGATTACTTTGCGGGTGATAGCTAGGAGTAAAATCTGACTATTGTATTTTTGTACAAGTTCTTTAAATAATTGTGAATTTTATTGTTTGCCGTTGTCAACGCGTGCCTCAGGAACGCCAAAAAGTAAAAATTGCTTTTCTATAGCAAGAGCCTGGTACTGGGCGGCTGGCTCATACACGGGGATTGCCTTGGGGGAGCTACCTCGCACGGGGTGAATGGCCGGCCCCGGAGGAAGTCGAGCGAGATGTCGTCGAAGTCGTTCGCGTCATGTTGGAAGTCCAGCAGGAACTTTGCGCGGACTTCCTTATGAGCCAGCAGCTCTGCTGTTATCTCATCCAGCTCAAAATACAAAACTTCTTCAATGAGCAGGTCCAGGCAGAGGAAGTTCTCAGGTAGCACAAGCTTTTTGTAGCGCAGATAGTTATGGATGTGTCGGAACATGCCGCTATCACGATCGATGTAATAGTGTTGCTTTAGAGTGTCCAGCACAATTGGGATGTGTCCCGAAAACATCCTGCCAATCTTTGAATTTGGGTATGCTGTAAGCGTCTCGAGGCGCGACGTGAACAGTTCACCACTAAAGTCGATGTGAACTGGCGTTCTTCCGATAGTGGGATTTGCCACGCGCGCGGTATTAAGGCATGTCCGTATATGTACGGAGAATAGTTCGGCAGGCCTGGATGTTACATTCTGATTCTTTCACCTTTCGGTAATTCAAGGAGAAATAGTGCTTTTTTATGTAGCCGAACGTAGGAAATATTTATGATTATATAAAACACTTCTCTGTACATATTCAAAGCAACCGGTAGAAGAATTTCGCGAATTTAACGTAAGTAACGGTGGCGTGTTGGATAAGGATAGGACTGAAGATCGGTGACACCTACGATCAAATCCCAATGATACCGTTTTGTATTTTAAATTTTTGGTTCGTTCTAAAAGTGATTTTGTGGACATGAATTAGAGGACATTAAGGATCAAATGAGCTGATGAGGACGTGTGTGTGTCAGAAAACATTGTGGTGATTGTGAGGTGTTTGTCCGCTAAGGAGTAAGTTTTTCATGTTCACTGCACAGTACAAACAAGCATTACCAAAGGTTCATGTGTCGAATTTCAAATTAGTTTTACACGTACGTAGCATATTGTTTCTATACCAACATCGACGTAAACACAACATTCACCTTTGTGCACGAAGCTATAATCCCGTGTACGCTACAAAGGTATACAACCAGACCTTATTTATGAGCTGGCCAAATGAAATCGGAACAGGAACAATAAAGCACTTAACTCTAAAAAATCACAATCACATAATTTCCGAGCGGAGTGCCACTCCAAATGGTTATTTATAGAGCTCCAATGAAGTTCTCGTTACATATACAAAATATGGTGTGGAAAAATTCTCACAATAACTACCGAGGGTTTTGTTTAAAGGGTGTCGAGGCGACAAGTGGACCCATAAAGTTTGGTAATCACCTTAAATATTCCATCAGTCGTTCCGTTGCTTGACTCATGTTTTAAAGCTCCACCTAACTTATGTTATTTAATACACGGTAAACGATCAAATAATATAAAGATGCATAATATGCAAAGGAAGCTATTTGCTGTAGATGGAGTCTTTAAGGGGTGCTGGAATCGAATCTTTGCTGTATCTACTGCCTCAACTTTTTGTCGCAGGTGTTATTACTAATGTATAAGTTTGATTACTAATATAGCGAGACTAGTAATTGTAACATGTCGAAAAAATATTTGTTGCCGTTTTCTCTGTTATGGTTGATACTTCTTCGATACTATCCGGAGTCGATATGTTTCCTATTAGACTTATTGTTCCATACTGTTAGTGCCGTCAATGTTTGACACACTTAATCACAACCCTTACATAGCTCCACGTGTGGGGAGATGAATGAAAGCCATTATCTACTAGAGAAACCACAAATCACCTATTTAGGCACACCTATATCTTGTTGAATTCCATTTCATTGAAACGATTTTTTCCCCTCTGCATTACGTGTTGTTCATCATACACAATAAAAACTATTTAACCTGAATAATAAATTTAGTTACTACGTACCTACTAATGCACTTTCCTCTGATCCGACAAGCAAATAACGTAAAACAATGTACATTAACAGACATTAACGTTTCCGCGGAACAAACTGTGGTTAATTCAATTAGCAAACTTTAATGCATAAAGCTCTTTCTCCGGATGTATATTTAGAAGGCCTAGAACCGGACGGATTGGCGCCAGTTAGGGAAGGCCTATGTCCAACAGTGGACTACTAAAGGCTGATGGATGGATGGATGAATGATTTACAAACTTGTCTTATAAAAATTTATATGGGTACAGTACAGTACAGGACTACTTAAAACATGATCTTACCTAGAGTAGTTTAAGATATTTTATACTGGAATACGGTGTAAGAGATTTACGTTTTTGATCATTGTATGCAATAGCATGTGTAGGTTAACTATAGTATAAACTATCAAACACATAAAATATGTTAAACATAAAAATATGCTACACAGCTTCTTGATACTTAAGGCATGAACTATCGGAAGCGTTTAAACTTTATAGTGTAAATATCAAAAGGTTCGTGTATGAAGTCGTATCGAAAGTTCCAATACCGCTGTGAGCGTGGGCGCGAGAGTAAGTTTATGAAACGAACGTGAGTATGAAGAGCTTATGATTGGAGGTGGCCATATTTAAATTTTTATGCAGCCAACCAATGGATGTTCTTTTTTTAATTCAGAACATGTCATTATTATTTGTAAATGTGTTGCTGGCGTGAACTGTAAACTATTTCTATGGCCAGTGTGTCTCCGCTGCTTGTGAAAGAATAATAATTGCGTTTCTTTGTCAGACTTCACGATGCGCAAATAACTATTTGATGAAGCTGAATTAAACTCAAGATTGTTTTTTCACATTCGCTCAAGGCATATATTTAACTTTTTTTAAATATTGATAGCATTTTGTTAGCTTTTGTGAGCAGACAACGAGCTTACTGATGTCCCCAAGTTGCGAACTGTTAACGTATCAGTGATTTCATTTAACTATTATCTTCACAAACTAAGTTCCAAAAACTCCCATCCAAACTTTGATATCAAACGGCACTCGCATACAGATGTTGGTTGCCAAACTCCGTCTATCGCGAAACAAAGGATATTGAAACGTTTACCTCAGACCACTGCGGTTTGCGAAACAATGTTATTTGCAACCATCCTACTACTGGTAAATTTCTATATTTCAACCACACACAATGATCCCCGACGACTCTTTACTACCATACAAACCACCACCGGCGAAAGCTCGTACAGAACTGGTGCCGACTTGGTCAACAGTTCGAGGTAAACTTGTGTCTTGAATCTCGCCACTCGAGGTGTTCTATGTATCTATGTATCTAAACTTAGTTTTCCTTACAAATAGATACAAGCTCCACCATACTACCTAGATGATGATACAACCGAATTTTCATCGCTGTAATATTTCTCCGCATTGAAAACTTCTTAAATGCACCGGTAAAGTTTACTCGCGTAAGCGCAACCTTGGCCGAACAATGGCTCGCTTCGACATAATAGGGACGTAATTATAAAATAAAACAGTGAATGAACCGAATGAATTCATTTAGGGTCGAACCGGTCATCGTACCTTACTCGGTGCGAAGGTGTCGCGCTCCGATGACGTCGATCCTTATCAGCCGACAATTAAAACGTTGTTTCGCGACCTGTTGCTTCGTACGCTCCTCGCTCCTCGCCCCTCCGATAATTCCGATAAAGCTCGGGTTAAGGATTTATTGACTGCCAAAGTTCAAGCCGATTTTATTACTCGAAGTTACCGAATTAGGGTCGTGAAACGTTCCGATACCTACGCTCTAAGTACGTAACGTTTAGCGCGCCCGCCGTAGTAACGTCGGGCTATCGCATTAGATCATAGCGATGTAATGACGTATGGGTTTATAAATAGCGGCAATCGTAAAGTCGAACAATCTACGTGCAATTACCGCGTCATTTATGCAATGGAATCACATTGTTTACAACGTACGATCTCGATAGCGGCACGTGCTTTCCAATAAAAACTTTGGAGGTCAAGTGTAGTAGGCGTATTTATATCGGAACGAGGCTATGTGCCGCGTCTGCGGGGGCGGTCATTAACTGGGTCGCGCGGGGACAAAGACCTCAGCCCCCACTGAGGGGGAAAACGGGGTGGTTTCGCTTTCCTCGGCGTCGCTCGGCTTTCATCCCGCCTCCGTTTCTGCGTAACACCCCGATCTTTCCGCGAACAGAAACCGGGCGCTCCGACGTTGCCGATATGCCGAGCCTTCGCGATAAATGTTTACTCTTCGCGCTCTCGATGCGGGCGTCCACCTCAAGGGGATTAATTTAGAAGTTCTCAAGCGAACATTAATTCTCGTCCTTCCAGTTCCCTTTTCGCGGCTAAGTAAGCAAACGCGTTGAGATTGAACTGTCAGAGCGATTACGTAGAGATTTTTGCCGTGTTGTTGAAATATCTTCGCAACGGCCCTTCGCCTGCTTTTACGAAGGAAATAAATTAATTTAAATCCGGTGAAAGTAATATGCAAGATGTTTTTTTATTAGTCTGCGCTCCGTCTATTACGATGAAGTCGAAATCTCAAGTAGGATGTTACTCAGACACGAAATAGCATGCAAAAGGAAGTCCCGTTTGCGATCTGTTACACGCGGTGACAAATCTAGGACGACCCAGCTTGGTTACACACACACACACACACACACACGACTAGTACACTAAACTGAGCTTCCAGTTTGCTAAACAAATTTATTCGGAAACATTTATTAATGAAAAAGTTTTATACATCTCTGTAGCCGCAGACCCTAAACATCGGCTGGAAATAATTGTATATTTGAACTAAATCTCTGATACCCTCGGTTTCTGTGATTGTGCTGAGTCTCTTGCGCCGGTGCGTTCATCAGATATCCGGGTATCTCCGCATATGCGTCGTCGGGATCTCGAGGGGGTTTTAGTGGGGACAAATCCCACATAACCCAAGATCTTTCGATCTCTTCGTTTGTTTGGATGTCTTCCGATGATTTCCCTCCCGTTACAAAAAAAGTTTCTTAGTTATCAGCTTGATATTTATTAAGTTTTAATAATTCACTTGAAACACAAATAGGTTTTGACTGCATTCATCTAGCCATTATAACTTTGTGCAAAATATGAGTTTTACACAGATGAAAAAAAACATTTAACATGCCAGATTAACTCAGTAATGTATCTCAAAAATTACCTGTGTTATTGTTGGTATTACTGTTCTACTAATTCCTCGTGATTGAAAAGCTATAAAATTGTAACTGTATCAGCGATAATTTTATCAGATTTAATTTCATAAAACACTTCACAACCTTAGCACCGTTCAAGGTCATATTGAAAACGCATAACTTGCTTCAACAACCGCAAAACTATAATAGACTATAACGCCCAAAAACAGAAGTAAAAAAAAAAAAACGATTTTTAATTCCGTGGCGATAGGTGTCGGGAGAGACTGGGGAGCGAGGGAATGCATAATATTATTCAATTATGCAAATCCGAACACAATTACGCGTTCGTTGCGACCTCGTTGCAGGAAATCGGTGTCGTGTTCAACGCGTGTATCGCGTTTACGACCTTTTGCGATTGAGCTGTCAGGCGAGATGTCAAAATGTTCACTGGCGGAATCGTAAGTGAGATCTTTTCAAAACGATAAGCTTTTTACAATCGTGTGTTCGACAAGTCACGACTAAAGGAGTTGTATCTTTGCTTGTGGTGTCATCGACATTTTGTTGTTTAAATCCTTAAATCGCTTACCAGCAGATGGACGTAAAACGTAAAACGTCTGCTCGTTTGTCGGCTATTGACTTAAATAAAAATAGTACTCAAGTGCTGGATTCTTTTATTTTTCAAGACTATTAAGGTTTAAAGAAGGTTTAAAGAATTTATTCTCATAAAAAACATGAAGTTTTGCTTACAATGAGATACAAAAAACAATATAATATTATA
>DWLW01000131.1:0-10089 GCA_018251875.1 Lychnuchoides ozias
GGTGTACGAGTTTTGTTTTAGAAATAAGCAGTACTTTTGTTCTAATTTCATGTTTGTTTTTTTTTTTCAGAGACTTTTTGTTGTGTATCTCAGCAACACCCAGGGTGGATTTGTAGAGAATGCGACGGCATTATCCATTAGTCAACCCATTGCATTTCTTTGTTTAAATTATTTTTTACAAAAAACATTAATATTTGCTATATAGACCTACAACCATGTCAACAAAACTTATCTTAAACGTACGAACAAATGATATTGTCCGTAACCAAAAACTCCAAAAAACTAATGTAACTGGCACTCACTGGTGCTCGTACATTCAAAACGCAGAACTTTGTAAACACATCCCAAAAACCACGTCCGCATGGGAAATGTTGCAGTTATTACAAATGGCTCAGTTCGTGAGTTATGATGGAGCTTGAAAAACTGTGGCTTTGCATCTGGCGGTTGAAATCAAAAGCAGAGTTCGTGTGTACCCGAGCATTGTCGCGGGGCAAAGTTAGTGCAGCGTCTGAGAATGGGTAACGGTTTATGCACACTGCCAGATTATTAAGGCGCCATAATAAACAATTTTATAACTATTTTAAATTCATCGTGGAATATACACATTTTAGTATGTAACGGGTACTCACGATTTATATACTTGTATTTTGTTCGGCTTAGCTGATTAAGCCGTGACCACTCCATGCAACTGGGCCGGAATATCGGCGAACAAAATACAAATATATAAATCGTGAGTACCCATAACATACTAAAATATTTTATAACTATCGTTAAATGTTATTTTACAAGGGGAAACCTGGTGTGCCAAAATATAGGCTACGGCTTAGCTTGGACACTAGATGTCCCACATGTGAATTACTGACAAGTTATAAAATATCGTTACAAGTTAATTGTATTCATTGGAAATCATGTATGTGATTATTGTTTGGAGATAAATAATATATTTTTGCATTTTATTATCAATTTATATTAGACGACCCCATAGAACAGTTGGTAATTTATTTATTTATTTGTTTTTCCGAAGAGTCCCGGGTTCGAGACCCAGCCGGGGCAGACCTTTATACGACAGATAAACATTTGTTCTCGGGTCGTGGTTGTTTGTGATGTTTAATTTGTGTATGTCCATGCCACCCGCGGTACAAGGACTCCTAATGTGGGGGTGCAAGTAAAGATTTCACAAAAACAAAATGTTCAATAAAACATTCAAGTTAACACTATCTTGTTACTTTAATCGTGAAGTAATGAGTAAGTTATATGGTGTGTGACTATGATTTGAACGCCGAACTCCCGCACCGTCCCTCGCAAGTAACGCACCATGTTAATGTACATTTATCTTTGCCTAAAGATTAGCTGATAGATCTCCAAGCCTCAACCGCCTCGTATACCCTAAGTGTAACCTCTGAACAACCTCAAGTCCAACCGAAACCTTTACCACCGACACCAAGGTACATCCCATATAATTTTTACATTATTGGATAATAAGGGTCAGTGATGCCTTTGTCACGAATATCCATGGTTGGCGTTGACCAATTACTTACGGTCTATATTAATTAGTCTGCTCGTTTGCCAGCCATTACTATCTATTAATAAAATTAGAGTGTCTGTATTAATATTAAAATTACCGCTTTTTACTAAATGTAAGTTTACATTGTACATATACCAAAATATATTTTTTTTACAATTTTTGTATGTCTGTCGGTTTGTTCCGGCTAATCTCTGGAATGGCTGGACCGATTTTATCTAGCTGATGATTAATTATATATAGCTAATGTAATAAGGAGTAACTTAGGCTACTTTTGTTTCAGAAACAATATCTTTTTTTTTATTCAAACTCGAACAAAGTCGCAAGGATAGCTAGTGTCTAATAATTTTTTAAAGCGCCTTCAGCGAATCGCATCGCATTCGTTAACCACGACAAACGCCCTTAGGCCTCCAATCAACTAAATTGCCGACAACCGACAAAACTCACGCATATGGATAACGTTCGATGATTCAATTAAATAATCATTTTCACTAACTACCCAATATCTAGTATTCAGAATAATGTTGATTTCGTTTCCTGCGATTTCCGTATTTTACTGTAAGCTAATTTATTGCGATTCACGCTCATAGCCTGCCTTGAGTTGATTATAAGTGATTTACCAAATTAAGTATTGTTTGTTTAAATAAAATAGCAGGCAAACGAGCTGATGAGTCATTTAAAAGCAAATGCGCGTCACCTCTGGACAGTAGAAATTGATTCTAGAAGGAGGCTGGTAAAGCACCTAAGGAAGCCAAGCAAAAAACCCTACCACCATGAATGACTACCGTCGAGATTGAACGCAATCTCCAACTTTTTTTTATGTCATCAGCCGACAAACGATTGATTGGCAAAATTTAAAACGTCAATATGTCATACATAGACTTGACTTTGAATGTTGTAAACTGAAGTTAATTTGTTTCTTTACGTATGTAAGAATGAGTTAATGATGTACATCAGTATGTATGTATATCCATAATAAATTCTCGTGACGTAAAATTTCAAACAACTGTAGTGGGGACAAAATCTGGCTGCAGATGAGATCATAAAAGGAAGTGAGAAAACCGTGTATAATGCCCGCTCACTTGCACTAATAGCTCGCATGGACTATCGGCCTTAGCGAACCAAACTTTAGTGAGTGCCAACAATGATATAACAAAAAAAAACACAAATTCCGCATCATCTCATTGCGTAAATTTAGGATAGCTATACGAACTAGCATTTGTTTGCTTAACACTGCCGCGTAAGAATTACGTAAAGTCAATTAATTTGTCAACAAACACGGTAATACACCGTACTTCAGTTACACCGCGTGGGCTGTCAATGCTTAATACTAGGAAGAGAGAAATTGTCTCAGCGCTTACAAAAAACACACAGCAAACGATAAGTAATCGTCGTGTTATTGGCGCAGGACGATAAGCGAAGGAGCAACACCTTTTTTTATATATGACTAGCTGTGCCCGCTACTTCGTCCGCGTTTAAAGGTAGCCTAAGTAAATCCGGATTACATCAGCTATCTGCCAGTGAAACCCTGTCAAAATCGGTCCAGCCATTCCAGAGATTAGCCGCAAAAAACAGGGAGACAAAATTTATAGATTTTTTTTTGGTATATGTACCGTTTATATATATGCATTTAGTCAAAAGCGGTTATTTTAATATTACAAACAGAGACGCAAATTTTATTTATTTGCATAAATTATAACTTAATGTTTAACTACAATTCCACCTGATGGTAAGTGATGATATAGTCTTTGATGACAAAGCGCAATAATGTAATGATTACTATTTACTAAGTACCAATGATGAATGCAGTAATAATCTAGTGGCTATACGCCTAGTGCAAATACATCGATCTCCGATAAGGTGGGCCCTAAATTCGAATCGCACCTCTAATTTTTTAAGTTATGTGCATCAGTATTAGAAATTAATTATCACTTGCTTCGGTGAAGGAAAGCATCTAGAGAAAACCTGAATACGTTTTAACCACTAAGGCTATCACTGCTTTATAAAATGTTCTTCAGTAAAAAATATTTTCAACGCTTTTCGCTTACTCGTCGACATTCAGCCAAGTGTCGCACCTGATTCAAATTGATTAACTTGCAATTTATAACGTAGCTGCTCTGATAAATTCCTAATAAACCCGCCTGAAGGCACAAGCTGTAACTGATGTATTTATGTTCGTAATAGCAGGCTTTAATGCAGTTACAAAAAACAAGTTCAATAAATCACCACTTTTAATTACAATACTACCAAGTAGCTAGGGCGCTATTGATCAAGTGTATTTCGTGAGTACCCGGCGGAATTGCATTGGTTTTATAACTACAGAAATCTGAATAATATTAAACTCTACTAAATAAGAGTCGTAGTAAGAATTAAAACGGTTTCAAATGCGAACTAAACCTTACATCGTAACTAGATTCTTTTAAATTGGCTTCGATGTACAACCTCTATACGATTTAATGATAGTAATAATTGTAAGAGTTTTTAATGAATTAAACTCTCATTGTAAATTTTAGTAGTATACTTTTTTACATTACATTAAACTAAAATATTTTTAGTTTTCTTATACAACCTTCACTACATGTTATTGATAATATTAAAAGGCTATTATGTCGCTAATTTCATTCTTAATGACTAGCTGCGGCACTCGGAAAAGTTCATAACATTAGCCCTAAATAGTATTTTACTGCTAAGTATTCTAGTCAACAGCTAATAATGTTTACAATGTACCAATAAGGAAGTAAAAGTTGGGTCAAATCAAGGCCGGGTATCCTAAGTTAGTGTCGAACAGTAAATAAAAAGGCCGCAACAATGGTAGACGATGCAAACATTGAGAAACAGATGATGTCGAAAGATAATAGAATCGATCGTATCAACAGAATGTTCATTTAAGTGTAACGTTGAACAAAATGTAGATCGACATCGGCCAGAAACTGTAACAGCGTCTAACGAGGAAGTAAAAGTCCTTGTTTAAGGATAGAGTACCTACAAAAGCCCCCTCCAATTACGCGTTGCAAAACATTCGCGACAACGCACTGGTCACCACTTTATCTGCAATGAATTTGCATTAACTGAGCAGGTGGCAGCCAAGCGCCAAGTATTTTTATCTAATAAACATATCTCGAATACATTACCGGCTTTAACGGCTTGTGAAATTACTATAGGAGTCTTGATCAACCATTTTGTGACACTCGTTAAATAATTACACTCCGCGTCTGTTTACAATATCCGTAATTCAACGTTTGCGAACAGTAATTTACTAACTGTTACCACAACAAAGTGTTACATAAAAATAAGTAGATCAAAGTAATTTTATTATTATTTAATGAATTTATTGTCGAACCAAAGGAATTCAGATATGAACTCACAGCCTGAATTTTATGCTCTGGTTAATACACTTGTAAGCGTAGAGCATACAGCCATGTAATTATAACTGATAAAGAAGCATGAAATTGTTTTTATATTTACCAATACACAAGTGTATTTCTATTAAGTGTATTTTCTATAAAGTGTGTTTCTATTTTATCAATAACGAGTTACGTTTGTAATAGATTGTTCTTACCATCACTTGAAAAGAAAAAAATATCTTTATTATGATCTCTGTGGTGTCCGATTTATTATCTGTTCTTAATTGTCTTTATAGAAATAGTTTTAAAATTAAACCTTCTACCAACGTGTAAAAGAGTACACCATTTTATGTAATACCGTTCTACTAATACTAAACTGTTCTACTTATTGTAAAAATCGATTTTTAAGCATATATATACATTTATGAAATTAGCCGGCAACAGAGCAGACGAGTTATTTAATGGTAAGTGGCCAGCGTTGGCCATGAACACCAATATTTCTTCCTAACTTCACTGATTCGGTTAAGAAAGAAAAAAAAAAGAACATAATATTATTCAGAAATACCAGTTTATCGATCAACTTAACTACAGCGCCACAAAATCTATACAATCAAATATATACAATATGAACAAGAACTCAATCGACCAAGGTGTTTAGAACTTACAAGATAATAACTAACAGAGATTATAACAATGATATGTAAAGATATGGTACTTGGATAGATATGGTACTTGGATAAATATGGTACTTGGATAAATATGGTACCTCGGATACCGGAAGCATAATCTGCAAATGAAGACTAAACAGGACCCGAGTTTATTACCAAGTTGTCTGCTTAATATTTACATTATTAATTGGAAATCAACGTATTTCCAAGGCTCATGATTTACGTCCGTAAAAGCCCAAACATCTATATCTCAGAAATCCTTTTAGATATTGATCTATGTATATCTCAGAAATATCTATATCCTTTTAGATATTGATATATATATTTTTTAAATTAGGTTCCAGTACACAAAGTCTAAAAAAGAATCGTGCCAGTAGAGTAAGATACTGAACTATTGACTAAGAGCTTCAATTAAAGTTAATTTTTTTATTACAGATGCAATCAACCCAGCAGATGACCAATCAACATCAGCGTCGTGGTGGCAAGCCGGCACAGCAACACCCTTCCGTGAGAATTCGGCCAGTGCGAACGTATTTTCCTCAACCCACGGCTTAGTCCAGACTCATCCAACTGGCAACGATCATTACGGAAGTTACGCAGGAATAGGCAGCACGGCCGAACCGGCAGCGAATCCCTTCGTCCAAACGAGCGGCAGCGGTCCGCTCAGTGGCAGTTTCCGAAGCAGTAATCCTCTCCCCCCGTTGGCGAGGAATGCGAACGGACGACCATTCATGAAGCATCTGGATTTCACTAGCAGCGCTACAGCTGAGTTGAGAAGAAATCCTGCGCTGTCTGCTCCTGATGAGTGCGCGCGTGCTTGCAGAGAAAATGAACCGCCAAGAATTTGTTACTACCATTTCACTCTTGAACTCTACACCGTATTGGGAGCGTGAGTATTAAATAAATTGATTTTCCTCTAAAAGAAGCAGCTATCAGTAGAAACCAGAAAACTCTTAAACGTTCTAAAACCTATTTTGAGTTTCGATCGAAAAAAGTTTGCCAAATCTGTTTCATTTCACTAGAAGTAATAAGCGCATTCTATTAGACTTCGCTTCCGCAGTTGACTTGAAAATATTTTTTTTCAAGTTACAGGCCCGCAACGATTTATTTATTTGATCAATTGGATGCGCTTTAAAGTAATGATTTTGAACGTAAAGAATCACACTCAAGCATTAATGTTTAATACAATAATTTATGTTTACAGTTAATCATTAAGTATAAAACGTAAGAAAAAACGTATTAGTCTCATACAAAGACTATCGTAAACCAAATGTAACGTAAAAACGCATGCCGGCATACTTTTTCATTTCGCACATTAATTTAACGGTTTATTTCACATAGATAAGTTGCTTTTAGCACCGTTTCTATACGTAAATTGGTACAAATTCCGTTGCCACTGCGTGTAATTGATAGGTGACGACAGACCTTATGCAAACATAGTTTCGTGATCATTTGAGTTAGTTATGCATCCAGGGAGGGGAAATTGTGGTGTAATAAGCAAATAGATAAGAAAATTTACACTTAATTCAAGTTATTGGTCCACTTATTTGGTTTAAGCCCATTAACGGCCCCTGCACGGTTCTCTTCTCATAACTAGAGAGGTCTGGGGCATACACAGCAACGCTACTCCATCAATCGGTTTCCACCAATTCATATTTCAGCAGCGTGGTGTAACCAGTACCCTCTAGGTTAGTGGCCAAACCAAGTTTCGGAAGTTCATTGCATTCGCTGTGCCAAACATTGAACTACCGAAGTTCCAAGTTGCTTAGCTCAATGGCGTGATGATTGGCACTAGCTATCGGGCTATCAGCAATACCCTTATTTATTCTGTCAATTTTGCGGTTACAGAGCCTGTCAAGTGTGTACACCAAATGCAACTAACGTCGTATGGTCTCACTGTCAATGCGTTCTTGCCGATGGAGTCGAAAGAGGAATTCTATCAGCTAACAGAATGTTACCAGGACCATCTATTCAAGTTTGCGAAAACGACAAAGTTGTAGTGGACGTAGAAAATCACATGGAAGGTATGGAGGTTACTCTGCATTGGCACGGAATCTGGCAACGTGGATCTCAATACTATGACGGTGTACCATTCGTCACTCAATGTCCTATTCAACAAGGAAATACCTTTAGGTAAGTAACTACTTCGCTAACAGGCTTTACAAAATTTTAATTTTTGGCCGATACTATTAATTATTATCTTAATATTTTCTTCTTCACTATTACAGATATCAATGGCAAGGAAACGCTGGTACTCATTTCTGGCATGCACACACTGGTCTTCAGAAACTTGATGGCTTGTACGGCAGCATTATAGTAAGACAACCGCCCTCTAAGGATCCCAACAGTCACCTTTATGACTATGATTTGACGACGCATGTGATGCTTATCAGTGACTGGCTGCACGAGGACGCCGCAGAGAGGTATCCCGGCCGTCTTGCCGTGAACACTGGTCAGGATCCAGAATCACTTTTGATCAACGGAAAAGGACAGTTCAGAGACCCGAACACTGGTTTTATGACAAACACGCCTCTGGAAGTTTTCACTATCACACCGAGAAGACGTTATAGGTTCAGGATGATAAACGCATTTGCATCAGTTTGCCCAGCACAGGTCACCTTCGAAGGACACAACTTGACAGTTATTGCCACTGACGGCGAAGCAGTGCAACCCGTACAAGTGAATACCATCATATCATTTTCAGGTAAGATCGCAGTAGTATTTAAATACAAATAATTATAATGCAACCGAATCAAGAAATCAATCAATCTATTTAAACAGCATGAAAACTAAAAGAAAATGCGAGTTACTCAACTAGTGAATGCCAGTTATCGAACATAATTTGAAAAAAAAACCACGCCTTTATATGTTGTAATCCAGTAAAATGGTGCATCAACTCAAGCGAAGAAAATTGAATAATTGCATGCACCGCACTTCCTATTTTACAACACCAACTACTTAATCGTCTACATTACAACGTGTTAAAAGTTTAACCGTGCTGCTTAATTCCAAGGTTCAAAATCTTAGAGTTTTAAGCCAAACTTAATGATGTAACCGACTGCACAACGGGAGAGGCAGTCGTAGAATATCCTAACAGAGATCATTATACGGTGTACTAGCGTGTTTTATCCCAACAATGCTCGTGAATAGAAAAATAAGGTGCTTTAACGACTTGGCTAGTGATCACTTATAGTGTTTTTTTATTTATACTCACTTTATTGATCACCATTAAGAAAAGGAAAAATAAACAATACAGAAATAGGCAGACAAATGTGCCCAAAAAAAATCAGATCGCTAAGCAGCGAACTCTATATATATATTTTAATATGTTACGGTTACAGTCTCGAAGAGCCAAGTAACAAACGTTTTACCATTTGCTACTTGGCTGGTAGCGCGACTTTGATGCTTTTGGTATAATGAATATCTATGAGCGCGGTAACCGTGTACCAACATTTGTTCCATTGACATAAAAAAAAGAAAACATTTTTACAACTTTACAGGCGAACGATACGACTTCGTGATCGAAGCAAACAATGTTCCTGGTGCTTACTGGATCCAAGTACGAGGTCTTGGAGAGTGCGGTATCAAGAGAACCCAACAATTAGGTATTCTGCGTTACGCGAGAGGTCCGTACCAGCCGTCCACACCTCCGCCGACCTATGACGTCGGAATCCCTCAAGGAGTTGTAAGTGACCAAATTGAAACATTAATTGCACAACTGTTTTCTTCAACAAAATAAAAGGAAAATGAAATAGCATCATCCATGCTTCACTGCATATGGGTAGCTTTTCGATATGCACCCACAAATTTTGTATATAAACAAAATGGATTTTTCCGCTGTTTTGAATTGCAAATGTATTTATTTAATAACCTGTATGAATAGCTTCCGTTCTCGCAAACATAGATCTCATGTCACGAGCAAACTTGTCGCACTTATTAATTGGCGGATATTGCAAACTGGATTCTTAAAGCCGGTACTCCAACCTCAATTAGACTTGGGCCACTCTGTCGCCGATTACTGAATCTTGAACACTGGTATCCTATGAAATCCACACTATATTTGACCTGGCAATTATAAATACTGTTATATATAATTAGAAACTAGTAAAACATCGTAGACAATTTGTATATAAAGTATATAATAATAATGTAACAAAACTCAACATTTCTTATGGATTTTGATAAGTAGTTAGATTTGTTATGTAGCACTTACAACCCTACTATTTATACGACATTTGTAAATTTACCTAAAATAAAAGTGACTTTATCATCTTTCCTATATAAATTAATTGATTGATTCATATAAAACATTATACATATATGAATCTTTAATGAGTATTCGAAAAACGTGATTTCAATACATAGCAAAGTTGATAAAGTGAAAGGTTGTAAAGGTATGCATTTAGTATTTTCCGTAGAAGGATGAACTTATTACCAAATAATTTGGTTTATTAGTATTAAGTGCAAAATGAAGTAGTTAAAAATATCGTAGATTAGATAATGCACGTACATACGTAGTAATTGCACGATCCTTTCTCCTCACTAACTATTCAGG
>DWLW01000132.1:0-10082 GCA_018251875.1 Lychnuchoides ozias
TTAATTCCAATGTGTGTTGTCACAAACCTTTGAACTCACTTGTACGCTACAGTGCGACAGTAGGATGTTTAAATTTGATGAAATTCGCTCCAGTGGCAATAAATGTTCGTTACCTAGGGCTAGGACCCACTACGAAAGATTTTGAAGAGCCCACACAGTTATCAGGGCCGTTGACAAAACTACATGCCACAGAACTTGTACTGCATTTAAACGATGAGGAGAGGAAAGTGCTCTTTGCAGCTTTACAAGAATACGAGTCGAACAGAATTAAGGAAGAATTTGAGGGTATGTAACTAACATGCATCATTTATGTCACAGAATCATGTAATATTCACTTTTTTTTATGGGTATGTTATGTTAGATACATAATAAATATTTTTAACTTATAGACAAACTGGCTGGACAGAGATGGAGGACAAAGCTAGGAAGGCCCAGTAAAGTGCCCACACTGGGGGATGTGGATCCCACTGGCACATACTGCCCTGTGCCAGAAGATTGGCTTAAGAAGAAATATGGTAATTACTTGGCAGCTGTAAGGTCAATCTATTATGCTATAAGGTCGAGCTTTTCTTATTATTGGATTATAAATGAAATATAATATTGTTTGTTAGTAGTGATACTTGCTATATTCTATTTTTAATTTGGTAATATTTCATTTCCTCTTTTCATTCAAATCCTAACAATTTGCTGTTTCATGTCTGAATCATGTGTGTGTGTTTTTATGTAAGTATCTTTGTATCAGCTTCATTAAAAATATTTGTTGTGAATCAACAAAATTAGTGATTGTTTTAAAGTATTTATATTTTATCAATATATTACCCAATACTAACAATTAGATATGTAGACTTCATTGTCATGCTATGATATATTCTGATGGGTCTTCAGAACCCAGGCACATTTGAAGATGTAAAAGAGCATGTCATTACAATATAATATGCAGAAGCGTAGTAGTGTAGCAGAAGCATAATAGTACTAGTGATAGATTATAAGATATTTAATTGTATAATGATTATATTTAAATAATGTTTAAACTGTAATGAAGACACCATTTTTACTCCTATACTGTTTCCTTCCTATATTGGTTGGTATGAGTGCATCAGTTACATATTCAATCTATCTATCTATCAGCCTTTAGTAGTCCACTGCTGGACATAGACATATTCAATAGTTTATCCAAAATGTAATATTATATGTATGCAACAATTCAAATGTATGGAATGGTTGCAGTGTCAGAGAGCCAGTATACAGATTATCTGCTTTTTATTTGCTGGCAATGTGTCTATGATGCCTTTGTTGTTAAGGAAGTCCACAGGCGGTGTTGACCACTTGTTGACCACTTGCCATCAAGTGGAATGTCTGCTCGTTTCTTGGCTATTATTGACATCAAAAAAAATTTTTTTTTATGATGATGTGTACTGTAAAGAGTCAGTGATGTCCAGAACACTTATTCATATTATTTGGAAAGTTTACCTAACCCATGGGTGTATATGTTATTTCAGCGGCCACAGTACCAAAGCCTTCCACCAAGGAACTATTTCACTGTAAGTATAAAATAAATAAATAAATAAGTATACATTTGTTATACAATGTTGTATTACTAAGTGTATCAAGTATACTGTGTAAATTAGATATTGCTTTTTAGTATGTTATGGGTACTCACAATTTATATATTTGTGTTATTTTATCATAAATAAGCTATGTTCACAATCCACACAACTGGGTCTAAATATACACAAGATGTAAAAATTACAACTATATAAATTATGCGTACCCATTTCATACTAAAAAAACTACACATTTCCACTGTTTCCAGTTTTGCTTCAGTTATGTCTAGAGCCTAGTTTAGAGCCTCACATATGTGTTAAACACAAAGTAACTAAATCATACCAGGTGCTGGAGGTTCTGCATTTCCAAACTCCTGACCAGAGTCCAGCTGGATACCCTGCTGGTAAGGAGGTGGTGGGCCTGCCGGATAACCTGGGCTGTAAGCAGGGCCAGGATTGAACCCTGTTGTAGGTGACGGGACTCCCATTGCTGCTACATCACTCACCCTCTTGGCCTTGCGAGGGCCTCCTGCTTGCCCAACTGAAATTTGAAAATATACATGACTGGCCATGAACTACATGGAGCATTTCTTTTTTATCACACCAATATCCTTACTCATTATGGAGGTAAAAGTTATTTCTAACTTTAAACCTGTGACTTGCTTTAAATGAGACTGGAGTGGTTGTTGTTTCAAACTACTGGCACATTATTTATTTGGCTCTGTGGCTCTGCTTATACCCTACCACGACCTTTAGATGCATCAAATTCTATTTCTTAGTACGCTGGTTTCTTTTTAATAATTCTTATCATATTTTTGTCATAATGACCGGCGAAGCGGTACTCGTAATCACAATTTCATTTATAAACCAAACTATCCAAAGCACTAAAATCTATCTTAGCACAGCATCCAGGTCATTTCGATCCTGAGTTATTTATTACAATGAAAAGGGAGTTACAAATGACTAAACAGATCTAAATATCACGAGCCCACTTAACAAAATCATGCGATAACACATATCTTCAGAAATGCGTACTCACCGTTCCTAGAAGCGTTGAAATTCATGTTCAACAGTTAACAGATAGGTTAACACGAGATCATACGCATTCTAAAAGTTTAATTAGATATTTTATTTTGTAGTTTCAGTGACTGAAACACATCATCAACGTCTAATTTTTAGTAACATGACACAAATGACGTTTGACACGAATTGACACTTGAATATTGTTAAAAAACCTTCAAATAGGTACTGCGGTGCGGCATGTCATTCAGGCTGCGACTACACTGACTTGCCGTTGTGTTGCGTGATGCGCCAGTAATATTATATTTTATGTGAATAGCCAACATACGAGCTAAAGAACCACTTTATAGTAATTTGTAACCGCTGAAGGCGCACACTATTAATTAACACCAAAAGCATCATTGGCAATAAATCAAAGTACAGTATTTTGCCAAAAATATTCGAGAAAAGATTAATAACAGATAAAACGCAAATTTTAAAAAAGTATATAATTTTAATTTATTTACCGATTTTAATACCGACAACAGGTGCACTTTTCAAGAGCCATAACATTCTTACTATCTTTTACTTTAAGCTTTAATTTTGAAATTTGCTGTGGTCGTTATTTTATGTTATTTAATGTATACAAAACAATTATTGTAACGACGCTTTAATTTTTAAATATAAAAACTAAATAATAGATATATCAGTTTTTGTATGTCACATAACATGTTTGCAGCCCTTTTATCGGCAAAATATTGAACGTTAATTCATTGCTTATATTTTTAGCCATAAAATTAGACCTCTTTTATATTTGTAGGACTTTTACTTTGGTAGATTAACATCAAGTAGTATCTCTAATTAGGCTGTGGTATAAAATTACTAAATTACTCTGAGCTCACCATTATTTGATTTTATTTGTCCATGTCAAAACATGTCATTCAGTTCTCTCTTGTTTATTATTAAATTGTTACAAAGGCAGACTGTTTTTATTTATCAGATGATAAACGTTAAATTTACATAGTATATGTTACAGAAGTAATCTTCGTTGAGTTTGTTCGATTCCAGTTGGATCTTCCTATAAAAAGGTTTCACATTGTTCTGTTTAAACGAATACAAAAACGATGGCGCTGACGAACGTGTTATTGCTGAGCCAAATTGCCGGATATATCATAGGGTTAATACTTTCTTTGTGTATCATAGTACCTATGAGTATGCATCAGCATGAGTTCAGGTGTGTTTAATATTTTGTCTTCTAGTGTTACTTTTATAAGGATAATGACTTATTTGATTTTGAGGTGTAAGGGGTTCCGTCAATCCTTGAGTCTAAGCCAACCTCCCCTGCTCGTGGTGCACCCTGCTGAATAACGGACAAGGCTATGGCGCTAGGTCCCTCCTGTTGGAGGTCGCCGGGCTTTCTACTACCCGGTTCAGTCCCGACAGTATTTCTTTGTGGTGGTAGGGTTTTTTAACCTGGCTGGCTTCGATACGTTGGCTTGGACTCAAAGACGGAGCCCCTTACGCCCCAAGTTTTATTTCACATCAGACAAAAAAAATCTTTATAAATATTGTTTTGTTTCAAAAGAACATTTGAAAATGCAAGTGGTAGTTGGTTGTCTACCTTCCTAAGCCTAGATGGTAAAACCAGATTTTTAATCTAGAATAGAGCTTTCGAATGGACCTTAGCTACCTGTGTATAGATTTTTAAATATCATTGGCCAATAGGCACACAGGCCACTTGATGGTACGGGGGAGCCACTACATATAGATATCTCTAGCATCCAAGATATTCAAGGTGTGCTCCATAGAGAAATTGCAGTACCTGTTGTTAACGGACCATGTCCCTGTTGATTCTACAATGAGAGTGGTAGCATACCTGGCAGGAAGGAAGAATCCTACCAACACCTATCTGTACCAAGAATTAAAGGTGGTTGTATAGCCCAGTGACCACTTTTAGAAAGAATTGTGTGATGTTACTTGTTCAGTAGAGTCAAAATGGTAGTTTGGTTTGGACTCAAAGATAGATGGAGCATACCTTAACAAAGATTCAGACAAGTCATAAGGATTCATAGGATTCCAAATGTTTCAAAATCCAAGTCTGTGTTCCTTGCAGTGGACATTGCCTGCTATTCTCGCGAGGCACCTGGCAAGAGGAGGATGGTCAGCTGCTGGTGATGTGGGCGTCACAAGTATATTGCAACTATGTCTTAGTGGTGGGAGTGCTCATGTTCATTGTGTGTTGTGTTCAGGTGTATCGGTAAGTGTACTTCTAATTACCAAAATTATCTGCATATTAGAAATAACTTATCACTTGTTTTTTTTTTTAACATTTTCTAAGTCAATGCTTGACTATGATTTCACCTGATGTTAAGTGGCAATGTAGTCTTAGGTGGTAAAGCACACTAACTTAGTAAGAGCCATATTCACTCTTGACTTGATGTTCTCGAAGGTTCATCCACAGGTATGGAAGTCCCACTTTGGTTCATCATTTGTTATGCAAACCACAAAGGACTAGAATAATTTGCCCCTGTCTATGTTAATGTACGATCATAATTTGGGTGTCTTCAAGTCAAGAGTGAATAGGTATTTTACTGATTTACGTTAAGTGTGAATTACCACCATTACCACTTGCCTCCAGGTGGAATAGTAGCAAAGCATTGACTTTAAACTTATAGATAAGAAAGATGTGTTAAATCTGTCAATTCACACTTGGCAAGAGTGGTTGTTTATGGCCTATACCCCCTCACATAGTGAGAGGAGACCCAAACCCAGTCGTAAGACAATATTATGGGTTGTGATGATAAAATTCATTTGGTATTATAAGGGGGATCTACTTGACTGTTGGTGTGACAATGTATTATAATTTTATATTTTGTACGATATTTAGGTTTAAAATTGATTGTGATAATGGTTCATGTGTATTTGTATATGGTAATGAGACCTACCATTTGTAACACATCTCCACCACCACCACCCACCACCCACCACTTCACATTGTCTCAGCTGCATTTATTTATCTTTAGCAATTCATTAAATGAAATATTACTTTTATGGTGCACTGTGTGTGTTTTCTGTTAAATTCAGGTTATCGATGTTCATGTACAAGGGGCTTGATAGTTCATTCCTGTCTGCCTTTATCGAAGCCGTCGGGTGCGTGTCGCTGTGCGGGCTGGCCGTGTCGGCGGCCGTAATGGTCACCCTCGGCTTCATGACCTGGTGCCAGAACATTGTCGAGAGGTTCCCTAGGTATAACCCATGTTATCGTTGTTATATTTCTTCAATAAGGCTTTTTACATAAATATCAACTATTTTGATGTGGTTTCAATATGCAGTAGAAGTTAATTTATCAACAGTAATTTCTTGGTTTGCTTTCTTTACCATTACAGATTGTATTGTCTTGATTTGATTGTATTCACATTGTAAGCAAACTGTTTGAGCACACTTATGTTTGATAAGTTTGTAATGTTTTAATGACGTTTCAGCTGCGAAGACGCGACTGGTCAGGATATAGACAAGAAAGACAACATATCTACCCACGGGTTCTACATAGAGCTGGGCACAGCCCAGGTGAGTAACCTATGTTGTGTGCAATTGTATTGTAATGTAATGTAGAAAACAAACACAGGATTACCAATTTGAGAATTGTGTTTTAAGACTCAGCTCCTATATTTGTAATAACAGAAATGTGATACTACTTTTAAGGTACAATATTGAGTTCGAAAATGTTATTTTAAGTTTCACCGTCCAAGTGTAGATGCTGTTTTGACTGGATAGTACAGCCTGTTAAATGTTATCCTGTCTGTTGAACTAGTTCGGAGCGTGGGGAGCGTTCGCGACGTGGGTGGGACTGGCGGTATTCTCCACGCTGAAGGTCTGCCGCTACCACCAGCTGGAGAACATCCAGGTGTCCATGTACCGCGAGCGCCAGCGTCTCGTCAACGAGAACAACGGCCGCTCCACGCCACCTATCGACTCGCTTGGCAACTAACTCTCCTGTCCCAATTCACATCGATCGCTAAGTCACGTGTTACACCGAGACGCCGTGGAACTGATCGTCTGACACTGGCTCAGGGAGGAACTGGCGCCCGAGAGATGGCGAGTTAATGGCTGTAAAGCAGTGCCATGCTTGGGGCCTGTTGCATGTATATGCATTATATAGGCAGCAGAGCTTGTTTCATGGCGTCTCTGTGTAATATAGGCTTTAGTCTATAAATTGTATACTGTTGATGTTAAAAAAGTTCAGAATAATCTAGTTAATGAAAATATTGAGAGCATGGATCTCTTTAATAATATTGAGAACTTGGATCTCTCCGTAAATTATTGTTAGTTGTAAGGATTATATAAAATAATTACTAATTGATATTTATATTCATTCATTGTCTCACTATGTTGGAACCACCAAGGGATTGTTCAATCGATAGCTAACGTTTATCCAAATAATTATTTTGACTTCAATTGATAAATGTTATCAGTTAATTGAATAATCAGCACTAATTGAGATAATTTGCCTCCGAGTGCAACTGTACTGTCTACACGTCTCTATAAAACGTGTATCTGTAGTGTTTTAATTATTTAATTTTTTAAGCTTTATCGTAGAATTTAGAAAGAACATATTATATTTAATCTCATAATGCTTTTATTATTTAATTTTGAGATAAATTTTACTTAGATATTGTGATAGTATTTTATACACCTGTGCAATGTATAAACAATTCCATATGAAATATGTGTAATAGTGATCTGTAGGCAGCTGGTCGGCTGCTTGTTGTCCAAGTACCTCCTGGTTTTTTTATAGTCATACTCGTTACAGTGTACAACAGATGTAAGGTATTGTGAAAGGTGCTCACATAGAAAGTGTTCGAGAAATGTCAAATTTCTTGATCGACCTTTTATTGATGTGTCCGAATGATTACAATATCCTGAACATAAACGTCTCCGGTGAGGTATAGGCGAAAAATCTTTACCCAGCGAAATTTTCAAGTTTTATCGAAATCGACAAAAAAATGGTACTAGAATTAGACGCACATTAGAATGCAAGAGCTTGGCCAAGTTGCAACACGCTTTGAAACTGGTTCTTTAAAATTACAACTGAAATACATTAATAACATCACACGGTAGATTGTAGAAGGTGGAAGCTAATGAGCGGAGGAGCTAACCCGACAGGCGAACAACTCTGCCGTCAAGCATGAGTATCATGAGGATTTATATTTAAGTAACAAAAATAGAGTTCTTTGTTACGAGGTAAGCCAGTTGTGGTGGAGGTTTACCGCCATCTGAACTTAAGTCATTTAACTTAGTGGTACAGCGTGGGCGCCTAGATGCGGAAAAACAATGTACCTAGCGTTATAGCCTCGTCTGTTGTGACCGGGGAAGTTGGCGAATCACATCCTAAATTGTTACAACCCCAAAGATGAATGTTTCAGCTGGATGAACGTTTATACCTAATTCTAAGTTGGTTTATATTTACCCGGCCGTACATTAGTCATACTGTTAAGCGCTGTGGCGGAGTCAGAGGACTTGTATTCATCAAATGTAAATAAATAAACAATATAATCTGAGAAATTGTTTTATTTAAGGTACATGTATACAAAAATTAAAAAAAAACTTGATACCGTGCGTTCGGTATGAAATAAACAAACATTCTTGTTTACAAAACTAGATTTTTTACACGTTTAAATCAACATTCAACTCGGTTAGATAAAGAAATGAGAAATACAGTTTTTAACATTGCGCAATGTTCGACACATTGTGCACCGTTTAGGTGAAATCAAATCAATCAGTAATAGACATTCCTTATATTTTTAACTATTGAAGTAGTTTGTTAAATACCGTTGGATTGCTTTAACGTCCGATAGACTTGAATTTATTACACGGCTACAAAATATCATCTGCTTCGCCGAAACTTTGTTTTTTATATTATGCTATACACGTTACATACGCCTCCATACATACAAGAGGAACCTACGTCCTAGAATAATGATCATCTATACAGTATTACTATCAGTCACATTTTTTACAAACATACTGGAATCAATTTTAATACCTGTCATTCGACAGATATATACATATAATTAAGCAGTCACGGTCTTGCTTATATAATTTCGACGGTACGAGGCGTTGGGTTCCTTGTCCGCCCGGCCTGGTCCTAAAATTAAGCGTAAAACGTCTTCACCACGCTCTGTCCGGCCTGACTAGCAGCTAGCTACAGTTTTTCCTAATTAATCGGAAAACGGTTGTAACGCGTTTCGATTTCAGTGTTGGACGGCCGGTTAATAAGCGGGTTTACCTGGCTGGCACCTTCGACAGCCCACGAGCGGTGGTGACGCCATACCACTCCATGTCACGACCATCTATATACTTACATCTAACAATCACACAGATAAAAAATAGCTTACAATGACCAGGATCAAGCTAATTCCATTGTACATCTTGCTCAATTACAAATACATCATCGTAGAAAATGTTGTATTCCAGTTGTATTCTAGTTTCAAAAGATGTATATAGATTACATACAGAATATTGAAAGCGACAAGCTATATACGCATATTGTAATGAGATCGCGATAACCCCTATTACACATTGACACATACCCACACAAGGTGTAAACGTCGCTGTTTCGCGCAACTCTCGTAAAGGAACGTGGTATGTTCTACTTGACACGCGCGCGCTCCATCTCACATACACTCGCCCCGTTCTCGACAAGTACAGGCCAATAATTCAGAGTATTATAATACTACTTGTTCAAATCATCATATTATTATATCATCCACATATATGAACTTCTCCTTTTTGAATGATTATAATTACAATTGTAATGTTGGTAATATCGCAGAACAACGTTGGTCTGCTGGTAGACACTACATGTATTTAAAATTAAACTCACATATTTACAAGTTCGATGCGTGCCTCGCCCACGTGTACGGTACAGATCGAATGTCATGATATACGACCCACTGAACTAGTCACTCGTGTCCACCTATTCCTTCGTACTCGTAGTCGGGCGCCCCTCGGGAGGCTTCCGGCCGGCGGCGCGGCCGCGAGCGCGCGCGGATCAGGAGCGCGTCACCATCAGCGACTCGGGGTGCTTCTTGACGACGTGCACCTGCAGGTAGCGCTTCTGCGCGAACTTGAGACCGCACGTCGCGCAGTGGTACTCGTCGGCGGTGTGCGTGCGCGCGTGGCGCAGCAGGTCGCAGCGCACGCTGAAGCCGCGGCCGCACGTGGCGCACACGTGCGCGCGCTCGTCCGCGTGTCGCGTCACGTGGCGCGCGAGGTGGGTGCGCCAGCGGAACGAGCGGCCGCACTGCGCGCAGGCCCAGCGCTTCGGCCCGCCGTGGCTCTGCTCGTGAATGTAGAGGCTCGGCTTGGACCTGAACCGCTTTCCGCACTCCTTGCACTCGAGGTCGTACGCGCCCGTGTGGATGCTCGCGTGCTGGGCCAGGTTGGCCTTGGTGCCGAACTTCTTGTTGCACACCGGGCACTCGTGCTCGCGGCTGCGCTTGTGGAAGTACTTCATGTGGTAGAAGTAGCTGGAGGAAG
>DWLW01000133.1:0-10073 GCA_018251875.1 Lychnuchoides ozias
CAAACAAATCTCACGGAACTCAACCAAAGGCACATTTTAAAACCAAATAATTAATGGATTCACGAAAACAAAAATAACAACCTGTCGATTTAATTATACATTAATAACTCTTTTTCGTTTTTGACAATAAATTATCATCATCACGCTTTGTTGATTCCAAGCATGTTCGACCTTGTTGACTGTTTTGTACATAAGTACTTCTGACATTACTTTTAAGCAAGAAAGTAATCGGCACCCATTAGTACCCAACAAGATTGTGTCAGGACCACCTGAAGGTAAATGTTCACCGCGGCCTTATTTTAAGAAGACGTTTTAATTAGCACATCTGAGTAGTTGCCGACACCCTTACGGCGCACAAAAAGCCTTGCTTCGCATAAATGAGAGGTTAGCTGAGAGAAGAACCACGCATAACTAATATCCGCACACGACGCGACGCGACATAAACGCCAAACAAATTTTGTGGAATGTGTTCAGTCCGCAATGATATTTCATGCGACCGCCGCCATCAGGATTCCACTCCGGTGGAATCATGATTATGAATGTTCTTTTTGTTGGTTCGGCTGAAGGAACCTCAAATGTGGCAAATTGCGATCATTAATAAAGCGAAGACGGCGGCCGCGGAAACACGCCCGCGCTTCTAATATTAACTATCCACGAATGAGACGTCAGAATAATAAGACCGGGCATCAATTCAGAGCCGTCACAGATTCGGGGAACATTTGTATCGGTATGTTGTCGGTAATCACAATAATTATTCATCGACGGTGGGACCCACTCGCGCGCCTCGATGGGCTTTCGCCTTCCGCGCCTTGTTAAATCAAAATCATATTTCAGTGCCTTTGAAAGATAACGCAGACCATCCCCTAAGAGGAGATTTCCAATGCTAATTAATGAATTAATGCCGCGCAGATCTAAAGTGGACCAATTGACGGTAATTCGAATAGTTCAAGGGACGGAATATATTAAATTGGGCCTTTCGTAGTAAAATGTAACACAAAACTTGTTTGAAGTATTCAATAAATCAACATAGCAATCTGAAACCGTACAGCGCCGTAATATTTTTTGTGAAATCATCGTTTCAATCCACTTCTGCTCCAGCGGATATATATCGTGGAGGAGAAAAAACAAAAGGGAATATTGATTATCAGTTAGTCGGTTTCAATGCTTTTATACTGGACAGGCCTCCGCTCGAAGTTGGCTCGCTCTAATATAGAAATGATGAAATCCGCAGAAGCGAACAAAAGGATCGGGAGGTTCGGTCGGATTTGCGGAGTTAAACTTGTGCCGATCGGGAACCACGACGCCTCTGTCTTAAAGCTGCGGCCGGTATTACGTCTCCGCAACTTGTGCTGCGTTTCATTTGGAACTGGTGCAATCGTGCTCGGAAATAAATCGTTCCTCGCAATGGATATGAAAGTTATGTCCGTTGAATGTCAACTCAGCAGCGCGATAGACACGCTCTGCCGAACACTGTTTCCATTTGTAAAATCAACTATTTCTCGTGTCTCCTCGGCTTCGAATTTACTGTTTCGTGAAACTCCGTTCTATTGTCCCTCGCCGTGAAGCAAACGATATCTTGCTTGTCCGTATTTTACATAGATCACAATTCAATTATTCCTGAATTCTGTTATTATTTCTAAAAGTTTGATATACATAGTTGTTTGACGGGCGAAGACTGTTGAAGGTAGCTCGTGATCATTGATGACGGCTGCCTTAAGAAATTTCGTAAACTTAACAGGTATATTGCATTGCCCTCATTCCATAATAGGGTTTTTAAATACACTTTGTAAAAAAATAATAATTAAATTAATAAGGAGATTTAAATTAATTCGGTAGAACTTAAAAGCTTTGCGCACTTTTCCTTTTAGCAACTCTGTTCATTATTTACAGAATGTAATGATATAACGCCATATTATTTTTGTCCTCAATTTGATTTCTTTAACTACATTAGTTCCTTTTAACTGTTCACGGCCTTCAGCGACGACGGAATCACAGTAGATATTGTGATTAGCGACTTCGAAACTAATACATAAATATGTTTGAAATAAAACGTAAAGTATCGTAATACATTTAAATGCAACCACAGATCATGTGCCAAATTGAGATAGTGATGTTTCCGTGTCAAAATAAATAGCACGAGCGCGGCTCGCAGGTGCGAAGTGGCGCCATCTCTCGCAGTGGGCACTCGACTCGAGCGCTCCTATTTTTCACCCGTGTTTATTACTGCTCCCCCATGCTTCACCACTCGAATCCTGTTCTCTCACCAAGTTTCTGATTAAAGCCACGGAGCGACGGGGAGGCAATCTGAGCGGCAGTTTGACTCTTTCACCTGTTTGTAATTAAATATAACGGTGAAGTCCGTCTGTAAATAGTAGTAATATATTTCGTCATAGACGCAAATTAATTATTTGGTTATCAACTACGTACCTGTCATCTGTTTCAAGACAATATGTTGATAAGCAACATGTATGCAGTTGGTACAATTTAAGATTCAAGTGAATTGATACATTTGTCTGACATATCGTTCAATGTTTAAACGTTGTCACGTCGGAATGCCGGTTCACAAAACACTACAAAACAGAATACGTGAACAAATGAACGTCTCCGAACAAAAAGCTGCGACAGCGAGCTGCCAAAACTCGGCAACAATGGACGAAAGGAGACGAGGAAACAGAACACAATGTGGAGCATCGACACGTGTCACTAATGTGTTGAAGTGTAGCATATACATACTCCGCGAGCGACGGACGGCGACCCTCCCTATATGGTACCATTGCGTCTCTAATGAGACAACGAAATTATTGTCCATCTCACTGATTACAGCCGGAACATACACTGTTCTCTGTTTACCGAAATAATAATTATTTTATGAACACTCGCGTCTTTGTTCCAATGTACGAACTTCAGCATACGGATTGCAATAAAAGACAGCTTCGATGCCTCACCGAGAACGTAAACAAGCGGAGTTATCACGTGGAAAATCTCTCTCTTTATTCGTTAATGACAGCTATTTCCTGAGGTGTTCGAGTGGCGAGTCCCCCGCGGCCTCCTGCGATCACTCGCGAGATTGTACTCCGACGAAACTCGTCCCGTTCATAATGGACATCGCTGATTGAATCACTCGCACTCCTTTCATGCTGGATTGATTCCGCGATCAAGATTCCCGGATGCTTCCGCGCACGTCGCGGATATCGACCGATGTGCGGAGCTGGAGATCTGACGCGAGATACGGAGTGCGTAACGAGCGGAGTTTATGCGAAGGATCTCATTAAAAGAAGGGCAAGTGGGAAGACACGAAGGGTGGCGTTTCGCGATATCCCAAACAATTAACGCAACTGACCGGACACCGGACACCGGACAACGGACAACGGGCGGCGGACCTTTTTAACGAGTTAGTTAGTGTTTGTTACAATATGCGCCTTTGCATATCAAGTACCATTGACTCCGAAGTGTTTGTTTTTCTTTTATACCTACCAATATTTCAACACGTTTTTTTTATGTCAATACCCGATAAACGAGCAGACGTTCCACCTGATGGTAAGTGGTGAACGCCGCCTATGAACGTTTATAACACGTATATAAACGCGTTGCCGGCCAATAAAAAAGCGGGTAATCCGCATACTGGCTCTCCGACACTGCAACCGAAACACGTTGACACATTTCACGGTTAGTTTAAGAAGGAGGGTGGTAAGCCACGAAAGGAAGCCAGGCAGGATAAAAACCCTACCACCATAAATAGTACCGTAGAAATTGAGCCGGGTGGTACAAAGCCCAGCGACCTCCAATAGGAGGGACCTAACGCCATAGCCTCGTCCGTTATTCAGCTGGGGAGGTTGGGTTAGACTCAAGGATGGACGGAGCCCCTTACACCCCAAACGTTACATTAAGGACAGAATTTATAAATAAATGGTTGTTGGTATAACGGAGTATGTCGAGTAGAGAATCTCAATATATTCGTTGGCTTCCAAACAGTATAAAGAACTTAACATTGTTATATTACCGCGCGTCCATATAGCACGCGGGGACAAAATTACGTATGTATGTTTTTATTATGAAGCCACTTTTTGTATTTTCAAGAGCACCGTTTCCCGAGTTTTACGAGACATAAATCCCCCTTTTCATACCCCCTTGTTTACCCCAACCCCATTAATTTGCCCGTCAATACAACCGGAAACGGAATCACGACAGGGTCTGGCGTTCTTAAATAATTAATAGCATTCATTGCGAGAACACTCTGCAAAGGAGCAGCGTGTTTGCTCCGCCCCTAATCAAAGCGCTCTAAGCTGGATCCTCTAATTACTTTCAAATGCTACTCTACTGCGATACGGTTGTTTGCCTTCGACGTCTTTAATGACTTATTTGAGGTGTGACTTGGTTTCCGTCTAGCGACCGTATTAATTGTCTACCCACCTTTAATTGTTAGAAGAACTAAAAAGCGATGCTGATTTATTCCATAAGAAAAAAAATGCGCGTTAATATAAGTGGGTTATGTTGTGTAGCACTCCCAAATAACATATCACGACGTTTATTAATTCAACAATATTGCTACAAAATTATTTGAACGTACACATTACCCTGCCAGATAAAACAATCGTAGGTAATCGTCCGCATCGGAAGAAAAACAAAATTGTCCCGCTGTACAGGAGTTCGACATTGAAACCAATAGGCGCTCCCTGCTTGTAAAATCATAAAATTGACGATATTGGCCGATCTATTTGATACACTTATAATCCTCACGAGATACTCGGACAACGTCGTGTACATTTCATTTAAAAATATTCGCAAGATACTGCGTTAAATTAAATAGAAAAGAAACTTAAAGGAAGTAATGTTATTCGACTCGATACCCGCTGAAGCAAACAATGATTCAATAAATTTCCAATGAGAACAGAAAAGGGTGGAAACAAAACCGTCGTCCCGAGAAACAACGCTAAACAACCTTCAAATTAGTCTGAACGAGCTCGAGTCTGAAGCAGGTAACGTAATTTCAAATGAAATTTTCCACACACGAAACGAACGACAAACACGGTCGTGTTCTTACCCGGTCATATTTCCGAGGAATAAATTATAAGCACGTAATTTTACGCGCATTAAACATGGCCCGAATGTCGCAGGTCTCAGGTTGTTCGCGACTGTGCCCGAGGACGTCGCGATGTGGGCGAGATAATACGCGAAATGAATTATAGCCGCTAACTCCCACGCGTCACGGCGACGTGATATATGTCTGGTTTTTCTCTCTGATTGAGAGAGAATTTGGCGCCTTCCGAAAATACTGGACGGAAGTTATAATGTTCTCTCCGAGATTGGATTTATTAGGTCGATGGTAATTTTTCATGTTTGCAAACCTCCCTTTTTCAAATTTATGGTCCAGATCCAAGTTTTATCATTTCACTTGTTAAATCTCGTAGGATGTTATTAAAGTTTTGCTCTCACCGAAGAACGCCGTTATCGACGCACAAAAACTTTTAGTTAAAAAGGATAATCGTCGATTGTCATGTTCATCACGGTCAATCCGCATGAATGCTTCATTCCATGCCAATAACAATGAATGCACAATTGCAGCGCCAACCAGATTGCTCGGTAAACACAAACAAACTCATCCACAGCGCCGGTAAGGAGTTCTATCTAAAAGTTAAGTTTAAGTTATAAGTTCTATCTAAAAGTTAAGTTTAAGTTATAAGTTCTATCTAAAAGTTAAGTTTAAGTTATCTATCTAAAAAAGATGTGCTGATGAGCATCTTTCGCCGTTTCTTGTCATCCATGATAAAGCACATTTCCGAAAGGGTGGTAGAAGCAAAAAATTGACGTGCATAAATGTATCAATGATACCTACATGAATAAGTGATTTTGAAATTTATCATAGTATGTACGTGCACGTAGTCTGTCCTGGTCCGGACCGCAGCCTCGCACAAACTTACTGCTGATACTTTCATCGTGTAAACAACGTAGTACATGTGTAGATATAAAACGTTCATATTGTTTTGTCCACTTTATGCAGGAGCAGGAGAAATCAATGAAGTATATCTATAACTCAATGTTAGTACTGAAACATTTCACTAGCATGGTTTGGAAGGAGGGCGGAGCTATACTTACAATAGTTATGTTGGGCGGTGCAGAGCCCAGTACTCTATCCAGGTGGCTGATGCCACTGCTTTAGAGTTCAAAGTAGCTTTAGAATAAAAAAATGGCTATTGTCCTCAAGCAACTAGCGGAGTCAAGCGAGGAGCAACCGGAGCGATGAAATGAAGTCACAATGTAAGCATTTTTAGGTGAGCGAGCACCGCGGCTGCGGTCGACAATGAACGTACTACATTTACGAGCATGTCCATACGCACCAGTGTACCTCTACGTCAATGATACTTGAATATTGAAGTGCGGCTTCTAATCCAATACAAACTTCAACGTCTAGTTTTTATCTGGCAATAAATATAAATTATCCTTTGTAGCGTGGAATTATCTCAAACAATACCAACAGCACTGTGTGTACGTTTCATGCCTTTGTGTTCACCTCATCAATTTTAGCCGTGACAAGTCCGTTGATTCTGTTAGCATTATTCGAGCATTCATGCTTATACTCGTACCTAATGACGGTAGGGCCAAAAACTCAGTATTTAATGAAATGTGTACGTAGTAAGTACTTACTACAACTAGCCCTTGCCAGGACTACTCACAGTTCAGCTGCGAAGCGTTAAAAAAGTTCTTCACTTGAAATGGTACACGGGAGCTAAAAATATTTTTCATATCCTTCCGCATCAATATAAAAAATAGATATTATATTCCCATACAACCGATATGATTTTATTACGAGTTTTACTTCTTTTAAACCATCCGATTGGGTTGAAACCTGTCAATATGCATTGTATTTTCCTTAACCGAAGCGATTCGTAAGTAACTTTTATAATTTAAGCACGTGTGCAAGGTTCATTGCAAAATGTAAAATTTTATTTTCAAACTGCAAATAAAACTAAGTGAAATAGTTGTATAAATAAATAAACAAATGCCACGAACAACTAAACCCGCTCGTTCACCGTCGACCTAACTTTAAACGCATTGTGTGCGCCGCCAATAAATTTGTTTTATTATTATTTGTATTCCAAAGCAAACCATTTTATAAAAGGCATATTTTATTGATATTGATTCGGCAACGGCAAAATGACAAATAAAATCCGTCTAGCCGAGAGCCGAGAGCCGAGCGCCGACCGCCGCGCGCAGATCGTGCGCTGATTTATCGTTACGAGCGAAATAATTTTATCGAATGTATAAATCTTCGGACGCATGCAAACGTTCGCTTACAGTGTTGCCGTAACGCCAATAAAACAGCGGCGAATGAAACGGTCGCTGCTAATAGGGTACTTCCGGCAGCTAGTTTAAAACGCCGTTTAGCGTTCCGTATCTATAACAAGGAATTCCCCGTCCGACAATTACCTGTAGCCTGTACTGAACTCCGGTAAATCTTCTGACTCACTTATCTACTCTGATAATTAGAAATCCTTTTGTTAGGAACAAGAAATAATCAGTCCTTTGCAGCACAACGAGGTGCTTTGTCCGCGGAGTGGCGCCTTTTGTAACGCGCAGGTAATGGGCGCCCTTTGTATATACGAGTTTAATCATATTCTAGTAAAACGTTCTCTTCCCTGCAACACGATGTTTTGTAGCGTTATTCTGGAACGCCTACCATTTTCAAGACACACTGCTTACTTATCTATCACCGTACGAGATAAGGTTCGCTTTACACGAAGGTTTAAAGGCAGTAACGACGAAAGCCAATTTAATTCAAGTCAATTCAATCAATGGGGGCTTTTTTTAGTTGGTATACCGCCTTCAGCGGGGAGTCCAACACACCACAGCCGGCTGGGTACGGTGCGTAATTGACATTTTTCCAACCCTCCCGCCGTGGGGGACAAAAACTATTTATTGGTGTGCTCATTAATGAAAAATACAGAAAAAATACTTTAAATATTTTGTACAGATCGGCAATTTCATGGATGAGACCTGTTAGGTATATCTTCGTTAATTTACAAGATCTTGTACAGTTTCGTGGTTGAAATGAAATGAAACGAAATGCACCAGGGGTTATTCCGATCCTTTTTCAGTTCGTCCGAAGTGCGATCCGCAGTTTACATCTAATTAAACCTAAAACATTTTTATACTACTCGGTTCCGACGAACGATATTGTTACGTTATCAGCGCCGCTCCTATATGTGCGATGTAGTCAGTACATTGCACCTAATCCTCCAATACTCGTAGCTATGGAATTAAACACTCAGGCACGTATTCTATTTAATCTGTATCTAGGTTAAATTGTAGCAAGCAGGAGGCACTACAGGTAACTATTAATAAGATTGGGGAGAATATTATTCCTGTGCTGGCCGGATGAACTGGAAGATGGATGTGAAGCGGCTCTGAATACGGGTTACCGCGAAGTAATTACACTCTGAGTTGCTCAACCTATTGAATGGCCACTGTTCGTTGATTAGTGCAAATCATCACTGTTCATTATGAACCATAACACTCCAAATTTATAAACCGAATCGCTATTTCCCCGAGAGTGGTTCCTTGGCAACATCATTTTTACATTTACGTATTGAGGATATACCCACTATCGAAGACCGTTTACTTGTACTTCGGAAAAATAGGCTTTTCAGCAAAACATTGTCGATAATATAAACGGTGCCCATGACACCCAGCCGAAGCAGCAAGTTGTATCCATACAGATTGGTTCCCGGACCGCACTCCGTGGTTTAATTTTCACGATCATCTTTGCCGCACAAACGTTACCTGTGACACGAGCTGTGAATATGGATTCTAAGAAAACGTGTCAGTGTGTCTCGATTACATTACCAACTCGTTTGGTGTTGCCACACGACACGTCGGTCTATGACCACTGACAGAAAATGCTGTGTACGTAATAGGAATATAACAAAAATGTTTAATTTAGAATGAACAGATGCATACAGATTGGGTTCCACCAGCGGAGCAGACTTTTAGTATCATGCCTACTTTATTTATATAGGGACAAATGTTGCTCCATGTGTTTCGATGTGGCTCATCTGTGCAAGTGATCCGTTTTCAAACCCCGAAGGCGATGTTTAATTTTCTTTTGTCTCTGCGTTCTCCCCACATCGCTTATCGTCGGCAGTTGGAGAGCCGCCGCCGCTCTACAAAGGGAAATGCTAAATTATTGCGAATCCTTTAAAAGTTGTTTATTCTTCAAGTGTTTTACGCAACGCGCTTCTTGATGGAAAATTATTTCGGTCAGTGAGCTGACATTATTCCATCCGATCCGATGTAGGTCGAAGGTTATATTCGGTGTATTAAGTACACTCGGTAGGTTCAGTTTATACAACAGTCAAAAGTGAAAAGTAATAATATTAAAATTACTAATCGAGGCAATCGTACACAATTCATTAGCCCAATAAACACGTAGTCCACGCTCTCGACGGAGCCAAGGTCTCTGTTACATGTTTTGGCGTAAACACCTTGCAATATAGTATATACTACAAACATCATACTCGTTTACCGTACTGGAAAACAGCAGCTGACTCGATTCATGCCGGTCCATTACTAATCGTTATGCTGGACTTGCCTGTTGAAGGAGTTGTTAAAATGTTGTTAAAAGATTGCCCTAAATAATACTTAACACTTTTTGATTTAGAAATAATTTATTATTTACCTGACCGTGCCGATTTCGAAATGCCTTCTAGCATTTTTGTGTGTCCTAGGATTTTTTCTGTTTTTAAAGAGGTGTATTAATTATGCGTGGGACGAGGTACGGGCAACTTCCTTTTTTCGTTTCTTAATCTATACGATACTTACGCACATTACTTAAACGGTACCAGAACCTTCCATTTTGACGTTCATAAAAGTGTGTTCTCCGTATATATATATCCCTATTGCGGATATGACATTGTTAAATGTTATATGATTGAGAATATTTATAAATTATATAGTAAACATTATCTTTTTGGTATTTTGAAAACCTACCTCAAATTTTCAACGAAACCAAGGGTCGACTGGTAGAGAATGCCATGCAATAAGTCCGTCCGTTTTAATTTGTTCCACCATGTTTGTTT
>DWLW01000134.1:0-10053 GCA_018251875.1 Lychnuchoides ozias
TTTAAGTTGACATTTTCTAAATGTAATGGTAGGCATGATGCAATAAAGTATGATTATGATTATGATTATGATTATGAAAGCTAACCCGATCTTTATGTACAATGGCCGACCGTGCACCAGTCTGTCATTTGTTGTTGCTCGGCATTGTATGTAACATCTACATTGTCTCGCTGTGTATCTCACAGTTTGGAGTCACCAGACACACCCCACGGTCCGGCCAAGCTAAACGACAAGTATTGTACTGAGTGATGTATACTTTGGTGGGTGTGTGTGTACGAACGACCCCTGGATCGGTTACATATGAGTCAGCGCCAAAAATAGCTTCAAGACTAATTACCTACATTTTATTCATAGATCGTAATGCGGCAATCAAATCAGTTAAGAGCGGCTCGGCCGGCAATGCATCGGTGATGCCTTGACACTGTGTTACACATGTCCGTGGACGCAGGTGACTGTTACCATCGGACGGCACGATTTATCGATTGTCAATATATAAATATAAATTGGGCAAATCAACATATTTGTTTAATGCAATTACTTTTCCGTTAGCAGCAAATAATCGATAGTTTAAGAGTTTAAGAAATAAAGGGTTCGACTTAGTCTATTTGAGATAGCTTAGTCTCTTTTGTATCGGCTTACACAAAGAAAAATCTAATCTAATTGGATTGAGATCCAAAAGAACAAAGTTCAACCTTTGAACGAAGGCTTATTTCAGGGCGAGGAAGTTGTAGAAAATTGTCACGGTAATTACGCATTCAGAAAACCACCGAAAAGAGTCCATAGGTTATTCGCTACTGGAATGATAAAAACCCTCAAAACAATGACAGCTTTCGTACACTGGTAACTTTTACTAAGCCGTTACATTGCTCAATTCTAAGGATGGTGTACAATAGAAATTGAAATTTGAAAACTATTCCACCAATCACAATCACACACTTGAAAGTCACCAGTCCTTTCAGTTCCAAGGGGGAAGGTCTCCCCCTCCACTTGCTTTGCAATTTTACCCTTGGTAATCATAGAATTCATTAAACACTAAGCTTGCCAATGATTATTGACGACTTTGCTAATATTCATAAATTTTAAAGGAAGTCTTTATTTAAAATTCCTATAACACTAGAACAGTTCCATTCACCGGGCTTTCATTCGAACCCGGCGTCGATCACAATGGTCCATTGAGGCACAAGGAAGCAGTTCATTCAATGATACAATTTGAACATAGTTGTAAATGTTGTAATAGGTCGGATGTTCACCCGTAGCCTGCTGCCGCACTCCGCACTCCACGCCCACATCTGAACACGTGCTAATATATTCACGACGTGGGCTCTCGACTCTCGCATGACGCAATGGTGACTTCAATAAACAACTTTATACAATGGATTAAACAGAGGAGTCCCGAGGTACTGTTGTTTGATTATCCTTGTGTCGTGTCGTATTACGACTGCCATTAAATTATTTTACGATATTTTACATGGAGTTTAAAGACCGGTATACTTAATGATGACAATCAAATATATTAATAAATTACATTAATGTTAACAAATGCAAATAAATATGTGTATGTAAATGTATGTCGACTGAACTTTTTTCATTATAATTAATTTATTATTAATTAATTTTTAATGAACTAGATTTGTTGGGTAGCAAATTCAAATTCAATTCCGTCTGAATTTGTTATATTTCTAGAATATATTTTTTAAATCTATCATAGATACAACTCGCGATACAGCGTTTAATATACATCAAATATTTTAGTTATCCTTTTTCTATAACTAAATTAAGCAATCATCTAACCTTAACGTGTGTCAACCCTGTTACAAAAGTGTAGTAATTGTAAAGTGACAGCCCTGCCACACTAGTGCTAAAGGTCCCAAGGTCGTACCCGCCGTTACCGCGCGACAAGTACGTCTGTGTTTCGGTTGTTAACCAGATCTCTTAACGGTCGGACTTAGATTCAAGTACCTAGATACTCTTAGATACATGAGAACGTCCGATATCTAAATATATTTGCGCCGTAATTCCGTTTAAGACTTTCCTTTCTACAAGACATAGAAACGAACCTCGCCGTGACTCAGAGCGGCTGGTTCCATTACAATAACGACCACAACCACTTTCCCTTTGGTAACTTCGCTGTGGAAAGCAACAGACTCGATGGGCACCCTTTTGTAATAAAATTAAGAAGCTAAGACTATTTCACATGGGAAGCCAGAGCCCCCCTTTACTCAAAATGCCTGTCTTCTGCCACAGAAGGGAACTGAACGAAATCTTTCAACCAATTGAATCAAGTAACACCCAGTCAATCCCGTCAACCAAAACCAACGAGGCGGATGGTAAGCGAGATAAGACATAGGAAATCCAGACAGGTACAAAACCCTACCACTAAACACGAACGCTCCAAATAAAGGGGGACCGCGCTCTTCCATTTATCAGCCGAGAGCACCACAAGCACGGAACGTTAGTTCAGAGTCGAAGATATATGGAAACTTTTAACGACTTAACAAACGTCCAGTTAAGTGTAAGCCACCTAATTTATCGCACAACTATAATTGCCAGGCCTCTGCCTGAGAGTAAACAACCGTTTATGACTAGTGCACACCTACGGAATCCCGCCCCAATCACATGCTACCGGCATAGCAGCGCGCGCGTATGTAAAGCAAACGTATACGCACGCGCTCCCCAAGGTCAAGCGACTGTTGCCACACCGGCACTGGCGCCTTATCTGTCGCTCTATTTCGGTTGCGCCGTAATCGCGCTCGCACCGGATCACTAGGTTCAGATAGCTCTGACCGATTGCCATACATAAATTGTAGAGGAATGCTACGTGTATACCAAAGGCACGCACGGTCGATTCACTTAACCACCTCACCTTTCGGACTGTAAGCGTAGAGGACGATTTGATGACTGATGTTATGACCGTCTCGTAAAGGACATGGAATGTGGCTCGCCTAAGAACGCAGAAGTAAACACTTTCAACAGTCGAAACCATCCCACTACAATTTAAGTCACGTAGAAGATATTCAACTTGAAAACATCTCATTATTCAAATTTCCGTATCGGTGTGCAGAATGAAGAAAACCGGCTAGGAGACAGCTGAATATAAATACTGATTACTCCGCTCGCCAGAACGTCGAGTCTCTTACAAAACATTGATAAGATTACATCACGATACGATAAGTAGTGTTATTACGTTAACGGCATAACAAATATTCGACATAATTTTATTAGCTATTTGTGATTGGCGATCGGCGCCGGGACGGTATCGGTGAGCTACGTTCATTACGAGACCGTGACGTACGGCTCCGAGTATTTGTTTACGTTCATGTAATCTGAAACGATATATCAGTTCCGGATTGGACCCAGTAGCCGATAACGTTCATAGTAGCTACACACATGCACAATGTTCTTTTCCGATAGTACGAAAACGATCTGCCAACTACCTGCGGGCGGCCGAGTATCGCCGAGAAGCTGTATAATACGAATATAGGATAGGAAGATCTGCTTGGTGATAGTAGGCATTGCGTAAGAATTATATTACCAATATTAATATTATTACTGGTTTTATCTTTTCGTAAAGCCCGCCTGGCGAGCTACCACCCTCTTGCTGGAGCTAGCTTCCAAACGATTTGTCGTGCTCCGGCTGGGGACATAGGAGGCAGTACATTCTTCCCTCTCTTATATCTTGGCCGGTAACGCATCAGGGATATCTTTGGTTTTGCTGATTTCTATGAGTGGTGCAGACCATTTACCATCACATGGCTCGTCTGCTTGTTTTTCATATATGTCCATTAAAAAAAAGCGTAAAGATTTTACATCAACGAATTACAACGCAAACATCCACTGCCGCTCACGTCTCCAAGAACATGGTCCAAAACTATTTCAGTGTTACAGTGGTTTCAGACAAGTTGAGGTCACCATCGCTATTAAAGCTAGATATTATTGATACAAATAATTCTACAAAACTTGCACCCGGATCTCTAGACGCACTCGATATTAACGTCGAAAACAAAATTTACATCATCAATTTTACTTTCATAAGTTACTTTATCGTGCACTATCAGGTATGTTAATTAAAGACACATTATAAAAAATAATATAATATTTAAATAAGGTCGTGTAAGCTGGGGACTAACAGGCTTTTTCTCAACTCAACTATGAAATATTTTTACTATAAGCAACTTCACCTCTTCCTTCTTGGACGGCAATGCGTCGGTAACGTTACGAATGTCCATATGATGCAGAAACTACTCAGCTTTAGTTGGCTCGGCTGCCCGTTTATCGGTCGTTAATATAAAAATAACAAGTTTAATATGAGATTCCGGCTAATATCCAAAACGCCCTTGTGAAATATCACATACATTTAGACAAAAATCCTTCTGATAACCATTCAAAAAGCGCATTTTTTCTAAACTAAGGGAAACAAGTAACTAAATCATTTAAATAACTCCTAGGTACATTATAAAGATGACACTAATGTCATGCTTGACTTCACAAACCTTCGAGAACATTATGATTAGACGCAGGTTTCTTTTCGGTTCAATGTTTTCTTTCACCAAAGCAAGTGATAATTCATTTCTAATAGGCACATAACGAAAATTAAAGGCAGGATTTGAATCTAGGCACCAAGACGAGTAACTTAAGGCACGGGAATTTAGAATCACTTGGAATATCAGCAAATATTATTTTCAGCTGCTTCTGTAGGCAAATCAAACAGACTCCTATTTGATTACTGACTGATTATACATCGCTCAGAAGATGCAGCAATGAGGAAGCTATAGCGCTCTCTAACGATTTTAATTAATGAGATTCCAGTCATCGTTGTTTTCTAAGTATCCTTCTAGCCGATAGCAACTGGTTCAAACCGTATGAGCCTCGGTTCAAACACCGACAGGTCGTCTCGCCCTCAACTACAAAACCCAACACGCGAAGTATAAGGTCACTCGGCTCGCGCGAATCTGGCCGAATGATCTATTTCTGTCACCGAGTACAATATTAGTGTAGTAGTTCATACCGGTGGGGCTAGTTTTCTTCCAATGAATAACAAACGAGTGAAGACTTAGCAGCTTCATTGGTGAAGTCACTGCGATCGGACACACACTTGTGTGACAAGTGTTTATACTGGGGTCTTTGGTGCTAGCTTTATGTTAAATGTTTCGTTGTACCAATCGCGCGAGTTAGGTGTCCAACTGATGTTAAGTGTGTAATGGTTTTTTTTATTTTGTTTCATAAAAGCTGAATAACTTTAGTGAACAGTAATTCTTAATTTTTCGCTCACGTACTTCCGTAAAACCACGCCATACCTCAAAGTAATCATCTATACTTCACAATCACCTACCCTACCCTACCCAGCCCTACTAAGGCAAGAGGTACCATCAACAAGGACTAAGAATTCGTTTGCTAAACCTATGAAGTATGCAGAAGATAAACCAACTCGAAATGAGCAGTAACAAGACAGAAAATCAAGGGATTGGACCGTCCGGTTGATAGAACATAATGAATACGTACACTACCGCTTTGTACCCATCAACCTTTTAGATGACTTAGCATCGTGTCTGGATGACGGTGCGAGATTAATATTCCCGTAGCGGCTCGCGCGAACACCGCTCTTCCTTTCACCGCGGCTGACGATGCGTACTTCGGCGGAAGATTGACAAGTCGATCGACACGGTTCACGTTACTTTCGGGTTCTTCTATACATATGCAATGAAAGCGTCGGACAAGCCTTGGTGGTCTGATATTGCCCACAACTTACTTTAAACTGATGACACATGTATTTGAAATCAGTCACAGATAAGTTACATGCAAGTTACAACGTAATTTTTTGTTTTTATCCTAAACTAATTTAGTGCTTGACCACACGTGGAACCTGATGGTAAGTGGAGATGTAGTCAGACGAGGTAAAGCGCACTAACTTAGTAAGAGCCTATTCATTCTTACCTTGAAAACACCCAAATTATAATCGGACGGGAACACCGACGCAGGCAGGCGATTTCAGTTAACTGCGGTACTAGTATTAAGTATTACCTAAGTTAGGGTGGTTATACCAGCAGGCAAAGATGGAACCAGGCAACTCATTGAACTAATTAACCAAATAGGGGCGTAATTTGATGGTAAGTGGTCACGCTTTGCCGGCCAATAAGGGTAATTAAAGGTTAATTCGCATATTACGAGCCATTTCATACTGATACTGGATTAGCAAGCGCGGGAGCAGGCAGTATGGGGACGCTGACGGTTCCGAGATACCACCTTTCCATCTGACTCTGTACACCATCTAATGGAGCATGGCCAGGGAAAGCTCCAACACCGCGATGCATCAGTAACGATGTGGACCGCACGAGGTAGCCAGTGACCCTCGCAGTAGCAAGGAGGGAAGCCCGCCTGATGTCGGTAACATGCAACTCACCGATGACCACGAGGTCGATGTCGCTGGTGGGCAGGTAGAGGCCGGTGCGGAAGGAGCCGAACACCTCGACGCGCGCCTGCGGCCACAGCGCGAGGATGGCGCCGCGGATGCGGTTCACCACCGTGGTGCGCACCAGGTGCTCCGTCTCCGACGGCGACATGTACATGTAGAAGTGCTCGATCTCCTCGTGCAGTCTGCCGGGGAAACACACGCGCAACTTTAATATTAGATCACTCTTTAAACTAAAGGTAATAATTATTTAAAACGATATCACCAGTTTTCATCGCGGATTGGCTACTAAGCCAAGCCTTAACTTATAATGAAAAAAAATGTAATGGCGTACAATAACACTTTATTGTATACCATTGGAGAGATTATATCACAGACAGACGCCATACATCATCTTACCGTCGCCCTGGGTTGACTGGTAGAGAATGCCAAGAGGCGGTAGGTCCGCCCGTTATAGAATCTTTTTAGGAATGTTACAATAAAATTTAAATAAAAAATAAAATAAAATTGCAAATATCAAACAAGGACACTGGGCAGCCTTATCGCTAACAGCAATCTCTTCTAGACAACCAAGTCTTGGAGAAATTTAACATATAAATACAGGATGGGCATAGGAGGCACGGTTGTAACATATAATATTGATTTATTATGTACACTTCTTATTCCGCAGGTACAGATCTGTGTCCTGGTGCGATAAATAAAAAAAAAATAAAAAAAATAGTAGACGTCCTGCAACATCTCAACAAATTTGTTCAGTGGGTGTGACGTGATGTGGTAACAGAGAAACATACAGACAAAAATTCCAAACATTTAAGACCTGTGTCGATAACAAACCCTACATTACGAAAACGTACGCAAAATATTTAATACTCAGATTCAGCCCCGTTACAGTTTTAATACTAGTAGATAATAGAAGTGTGTGTGTGTGTAGAGATGGTACACGTTTATATAATTCAGTAACATTTTATGTTCCAACTGCCATTCTTGAGAACCAGTTATGAAGCGGGTTCCCCGCGCCATTGTCGGCCGGCTGCCCGTACAACACTCAGTGACATAAAGATCAGTCCTTAACGTGTGTTTACACGATGAAAGGATTCTTCTGATGATTAGTTAGCTACAGGTGTACGCACGAAACACTTATACGAAATTCAAAAGTATGCCCTTGTAAGTAATAACTCTTGTACTGGTTTCTGTCAACAGGACCATGTTAGGTTTTTTATCTATACCGATCTACTTTAGTCTGTATTAGAAGCAAATATTTTATTTATTTATTTATTTATTCTTTATGGAACCAAAAATGACGGTATTGGCGGACTTAATGCCAAATAGCATCTCTACCAGTCCACCTTCAGGATGTGCAGATAATAACATCCCAAGGTCCGTGGATATCGTATCGTGCAACTAACACGACGCTGAAGTAATAGACTCAGAGGCAACATAGAAAGAGGAAAGAAAGAAAGAAAACATTTATTTTCGTCACAAGCACAAACAGAAAAAAAGCATACAATATTTACGTACAACATTTTACCATTTTGTTTTTACAGAAAAACATATCAGCAGAAAAATTCTGGGCCTAACGAAATCTCAGGGTCGTATAGTTTAACTCATAGCAGATTACGTCAGTCTAGCATACAGCTGGCTCAGTCAGCCGAGGGAAAAAATCTATCTGAAGATACCTATCGGCCCGTAACGCATAAAGTCTAGACGTAGGCCGGCTATAATCCGAGTCGACGACCCGATATTTGGTACAGTTCGGCAGGAGATGTATCTTTTACGAGCTTACGGTCTCTCAGGCGAGGCGGGGCACGGGAGTAATAAAGAAAGTTCTGAAATAGCCTCGTGTCCACGGTGAGTTATAGTTTGTTGCTGAGCAAGATTTTCAGGGCGTATATGTTTCTGTTTTGTATAAATTAATTTAACCGCCCTCTATTCGAAAGTGCAACATATGTATATGTTAGCTAAAGCCAATTTTCACAAGAATCGGAAATATTTGATTATCGAATATATTTATTATTTATTACACCTGCCAGTGAATGCCCGTCACAATCGGTCCAGCCGTTCCAGACATTAGCCGAAACAAATAGACAATCAGACATTAATTGTAAAAATTATATTTTGGGATATGTACCGTGTATACATACATACATATGTATGCATTTAGTAATAAGTGGTTATTTTAATATTACAAACAGACATTACAATTTTATTTATTTGTATAGATAAAAGTACGGCTAATTCTACCCACGCAAGTCTAGTTCAGATGAAACACGTATTTATTTTTTTAAACCACGATTAGTATGTTGGAGTAAGAACTTTAGATAACACTAATTGATCCAATGTATTGGTTGGTCAGATGCACGGTAACTATCGTATTAATGATTACGGTACTATTCCATTGAGTGAGTTCACTGAAGTAGTCATGAACGTAGTACGCCGACAAGGCAGGGCGTAGCGGCCAGTTATTAATGTAACATCTTAAAATAACTACCTACCGTCCACAATAAAAATTGATTTGATTGATTGATTGATTAATCAACATACAAATCCACAGAGTAGCAACTCGTCATAAACAGACTCAAAAATATAAATGGGTTATATGCTCAAGATCGTTCAGACTTTTTTTTTTTTTTTATGCCATTAAGCCGGCAAACGAGCAGGCGGGTCACCTGATGGTAAGTGATCACCGCCGCCCATGGACATTCGTAACACCAGGGGCGCTACCAATGCGTTGCCGGCCAAAAAGACTTCTTTCATTTGTCTCAATTCCGATTGTTTAATATATTTTTTATTGTTTGAACCCACTAGATAATTGTCTGAATATATTATAGGTATCATTATATACTATGTATATAATAATTAGATAAGATATATTAAGCCTTTGAGATGTATTACGCCAGAATGGAAAATGAGGAAATACCGTTAAGATATGTTTACTGATTGATAAAGCAGTGACAGCCTAGTGGTTTGAATGCCGGTCTCCCGCAGGGTAGGGCCCCAGTTCGAATCTAAGTAATTAATTCACTTGCTTCGGTGAAAAGAAACGTCGTTAGAAAACCTGCATACCTAAGAGTTCTCATAATGCTCTCGAACGTGTGTGAAGTCTACCAATTCGAACTTAGCCAGCGTGATGGATTATGGCCTATACCCGTCACTTAGTAAGAGACCCGACTACAGCAGTGGGGCAGTACAACCAGTAGTTTCACGACACAAGTATAAATCTGAAGGGGCGTCAGTACTCCCGCACCTACCATTCTATGTCGTAGACATTACAGTCAACTACGCTAATAATTATTTATGTTATAAAAAAAAAGTACAATACTTATAATTCGGAATTAGAGAAATAAATATGTCATTTAATCCATATTTTATCCTTAAATTAAAGGTAATGTGTGCTATGGTTGTAAGGAAATGAAGAAGGTTTTTTTTTTCCTCTATGCGGAGAGTGGTGGAAAAAAACTTCTTGTACTTATGATCATGCATAGCGTCTGTGAATGCGTAGTCCAAAGCCAGCCGCAGAGCGCGCGCGGGACGAGGGGCGGCGGGCGCGGAGAGTACCCGTCGTGCGCCTCGCTCGTTACAACGCGCTCGAATTAACACGTGGCATGCGTCAGCGCACGCTGCTGTGCGCTCCCAACCATTTCTAAACG
>DWLW01000135.1:0-10051 GCA_018251875.1 Lychnuchoides ozias
CAATGTGTAAGTGTCCCACTGCTGGACTCTGATCTCCTCTCAGAATGTGAGGGGTATACGTCATAGTCCACCACGCTGGCCAAGTGCGGATTAGTAGACTTCACACATCTTCGAGAACATTACGGAGAACTGTCAGGTATGCAGGTTTCCTCGCGATGTTTTCCTTCACCGTAGCAAGTGTTAATACATTTTTTAATACGCACATAACTTTTAAAAATTAGAGGTGCGTGCGGGATTCGAGCTCGGTACCGACGATGTGAGAGACCGACGTTCCAACCACTAGGCTATCACTGCTTATCACTCATTACATGCAATGTATAAATTATGTGTATCCGCATCATACGCACACACAGTTCTAGTGTGATTGTGTGGGTTCTGTGTGAAACTGTTTATTATTAATTTTTAGGTTACATAAACACACGTTCCGTTTCGTTTTAAATTTATTAATTTACCGATACAAATGGTCTCGACATATTCAGATAACACCGCATTAACAACTCAATGTTCAATATTATATTACTTGTCATTATTTGCTTTGCATACCAAACAAGTTAAGCGCATACGTCTTTCATTACAAGTTTCTATTTGATTTCGCCTCATAAAAGAAGCTCGCGTAGACACGATTATGATTTCTATCACAAATATAACATTGTATAAAGGCGAGGCGGTTTCACCGATTGACTGGTTTACGACTGTCGTCAATATGACAATTGTAAATAGAATTCAATATCGAATGTCGCGAGAATCAATTCAAATTTTCGAAGGTGTGCCGGTAATCTCAACATAAGGTTATGCCGGTTATGCGTACTTTATTTCATTGATGTCTTTAAAGTGTTCGGTGTATTGGATATTCGACTTTAATGTACGGATTATTAAGCTTCTTGTCGGTTTGTAAAAGTAGATCTAAAAGCGTTAATCAATGGGGTGTCTTCCTCGTTACATCTAGTTCAGTATTGAACCCGAAACTGGAATCGGAAATCTTCTAAGAATATTTTGAGATAGGTCCTTGTTTATTCAAAGTGTAAGCGAGTTTTCTTTCATGGTTCCGATTTGATGGATAGAATTTCACTTTTGCTTTCAGTTGAGGTACTAAGTTAAGACATACTTGGTCCTATGTTCTTAAACTTGTACCATTTTAAGATAAAATATGACATGACATGAAACAGGGAAAATATTTTTTTTATTATATAAAGAATAAAATTAGACGCTAGGCAAAACGCCTTGCTCTATGTGACCGGGTCGTAATATCTGTAATATTTTTTTAGTTATAAGTCAATGCTTGGCTACGATACCACCTGATGGTAAGTGGTGATGTAGTTTTAGGAATCCAGGCGCACCATCTATCCATCCATTAGCCATTAGGTCCACTGTTGGACATAGGCCTTCCCTAACTGGCGCCAATACAACCGGTACTGAGCCTTCTGAAACCAGCGGCTACACGCTGTATTCCTCAAGTCGTCCGTCCACCTAATCGAGGGCGTCCTACACTCCTTTTTCCCGTGATCGCCATTCGAGGACCTTTCTTCCCCAACGGTTATCGGTTATTTGTCAGGCGCACTAGCTTTGTAAAATCCTATTTACTCTTGACTTGAAAACGCTCAAATCTAAGGCAAAATCGACGATCAAACTATTCCAATTTAATGCAAGTATTTGTAAATAAATCATCTTCAGCGCCAACAATGTATCGACAGACAAACAAACGCACAACCGCGCAATGTGTTAAGTCGTAGTGAAATTCCGGTCAGTTTTATTGACTCATTCAATATCGGCCCGAGTTAAACCTTTTCATCGGTCCACTAACCAGCTTACAGTACAGTTAATATTATATTATAAAATCACGCGGGAGATTTCAACAAAACCAAACTCTCCGCAATTCTGTTTGCGATCGCATTAGCACGCGCCGTGCTAACGTTATTCTACTTGCTATGTACCTACTGTTGGTTTTTACAGTTCGAGACTTGATAATTATATAATATTAATGTATAAATCTTTTATATTATATATATATATATATATATAAATCTTTTATATATATCCTAATCCTAAGCGCAGTTTGCGGGGAGGCAAAGGAAGAACCCCCCGATTTGGATTAAATGCACTTTTTTGTCCAACTGTATTTTTTTTTTTACATTTTGTAAGTCAATTCTTGACTACAATGCCACCTGATGGTAAGTGGCAATGGAGTCTTCAGTGGTAAAACGTACTAACTTAGTAATAAGATGCTATACAAAAGTTTACATCACGTTTAAGTTTAGCTGCTTTCATAAGTAAAAAAAAACCAACACGTTTGTGGATCGATAAACATTTGTATGATGCTCCATGCTACAGCGCACGGGGTATAGTTTACCTATGTCTAAATCAGACGACAAACATTTCAAATTAGGTATATCAAAAGGCAACCGGGTTAGAATCTTACATGAAACCCGAATCTTTTATATTATAACGAGCTGAAGCGCCACATTATGATTAGAGGTCACCCACCATCGTCTACCTAGGTCTGTAACACCAGATAAATGACCAACGGGTTGCCGCCAATCAAGAAAGTGGGGAAAGAACTTGTTAACTCACATTGCAAACCACACACGTTAATAACATTTCCCCAGACGAATTTAAGACGCATTTAAGTTGGTAAGTAAGTAGGTGTTTTAATTTAGAAGCGTCTAAAACAGAACTTTTCAAACAATATCCCAATATAAAAACAGAAGTTAATCCTTGTTTTATTTTTAATTTACACACGTCTATAACATATTCTTTCAAACAATTCTGTATCAAAATAGAAGTTCATAATTTTTAGCTTTAGTCTGTGAAATTTGTTTCCGACCGAAAAGCAGGGTCTCACAAATCAGCGACTTTTTATTGATAGAACGTTTAATGAAATTGCGGTCACCACAAATGGTAAAAAACCAAATGGAATCCAGTAGCTGTTTGAAACCATGAGAAAGTCGAATAATACATGAAAATTACGTTGTAACTTTATTCACCGTTGGGTTCTGTCGTTTTATTTTATGGTATTAAATGAAATCAATTTAAAAAAAAAACGTTTTCACTTCCAAGATTTATTTAATGACAAAATCAAAATTTATTAAAAAATTTGATGATAAAGATTTGCGTAAAATTGTTATGTTAAATTACATATAGTTATCTTTCTATATTCGTCTCCATAGTATAACTATCATCACAACCCATAATTATACCATTACTTCGGGGTGAACACTTACCATCATGTGACCCACCTTCCCGTGTTTTGGCTATTCACATAAAATTTAAACATCGTTTGAAGTGAAAAGAAATGATTTATTTCGTCTTATGAACCAATAGATCACTTAACGAAAGTCAAACATTAACAATATCATATCAAATCAAAATCCATAAATTAATACCTGACAAAAAAAAACAATAATAAGTCTATGTCATATCCTATAGTCTCGACAGACAGTAGGTATTGTCTCATGATAGCTGGTAGCTGGTCTAGGTAGCTGTCATCGGCTTTATAAAGTTTTATCATGCCAGTCTGTAACACGGAACCCTAAAACCCGGGCATCGGAAGCTTGCGTGTTCGACTCGAGCGTTTATCCGAACGAAACATTTCACCGATAATAACTCCACACAATATAATAATGCGAATAATAAATAAAAATGGAAATAAAATAATAATTTTAATGTCGTAATTGGGAGCCGGCGGCCGCGAGGGTTCGTTTTAAGCGATCTGATTGCCGCGCCACAGTTCTTTATATTGATTCCAGTACCACCGTACTGTAGGCCTGGGACTGGTTTGCCAACGTCATTACCTCTGTTCGCGGTAAATGAAAACACTCATTACCCTGCCTTTCCTCGTAATTCAAACTTGGAACTGTCTCCAAATTGCACGCGGCTTATTGTCACTTGTTTATGTGTATGTATAAAGCACCATTTATCATGTTTGCAACATCTATGTATAAGCAGTTATAGCCTAGTGATTTGAACGTTAGTGTTACGCACCAGGTTCAAATCCGGGTCTCTCCTGAAATTATTCAAAATTTTGTGCGTATTAGAAGTTAAGTATCACTTCACTGAACGACAACATCGTGATGAAACCTGCATACCCAAAAATTCTTCATAATAAAGTTGCGTCAAGTCTGCCATTCGGACTTCACGAGTGTGATGAACTATGACCCGAGAACAAACATTGCATCGCAACCCATAATTGTCCCACTGTTGGGCTCGGGTCTCCTCTAACAATGTGAAGGGTGGCACATAATATGGTGCATAGTACACCACGCTGGCCAGTCGCGTTGATCAGTCACATATTATAATTATGTCTGCTTTGCTAAGAATTGAATGCAGACAATTATGAGACATCGCAAACATATGTCATCAGAGACTTAACATGTGTTGATCATATAAATATCGAATCCGGGATCGCCAACGTTCAGCAGGCAAGATACTGTAACTGGGCTATAAGATCGTCAATCTAAATCAAGGCATTACTCTTATCCTAGGCAACTTCACGTATCATACTGCAGCAACAAATCTCGAACCAGTATAATTTCTCTGTAATTCATTTGGTTGATGAGTTCCATTTACGAGAAATAAGATTAGAACCACGCTGAGGCTGTGACCAGGGGTAGGAGCGGGAGCGGGAGCGGGAGCGGTGAAAACAATATATTTAAGGCTTTAGTATGCGACGTTGGACTTTGAGACCTGAAACGTGTATTTTTACAATTGTTTATAGTTATCATCAATATTATAAAAATAGTAGCAAAATACAAAAAAAAACTCCGCACAAAAACCTCGTATATGATTTCCTAGAAATATACGGGCATTCATTAATACAAATAAATATTCTTAAAAAAAGATACAATATTTAAACAAAAAACATATTTTAATTTTTTCTCCACACAAGGATCTTATACATGATTTTGTAGAAATACAAAGGGATTTACAGAGCAGACGTTCCACCAGAAGGTAAGTGGTCACCGCGGCCGATGGACGTCCATAACACCAATAGTGTCTTACGCGTTATTTGCACTCGATTTAAACACGCCTGTACTAGTACTATGTCTTTAGCTGGTCTCTAACCTAGATATGAAATGTGGGTCTGACATTACCGTGGAGCATCGTGGTAGTAATTAGCGCCCGAGGGTAGTTCTGTGAAGGCAGACATCTGTTGGCAATGTCGTTATCATGCGCCATAGGCTGTATAAGCTGTTCACACACGGATCAATGTGCTTATTGATTTGGCGGTCTTACAATCTCCTTTTGAGTATGATAATGCAGAAAATTTTAAGAATATTGGAGGGAGTTTAACATATGGCTGGCATCAAAACTTATAACTGTTCCATTGTTGGGTTCGAGTCTCTTCTCGTTGAGAGTTATAACATACTCTATCGCGCCAGAGGCAGACAGTCCATAAGAGCTATAAGCGCAAGGGACCGCGCAATATACCCGGGTTTCTTCTTATAACCGCACCTGCAGCGAGCTTTTATCCAAATTGTAGACTATCACTGTTTATATAAACTTTATTATTATTGGCAAATGGCAACCACGTCTCGGCAAAAGGAGTGTAGGTCGCCCCCCGACGAGGTGAACGGATTACCTGAGGAATACAGCAGGTAGCCGCTGGATTCAGAAGGCCCAGAACCGTTCGGAGTGGCGCCAGTTGGGGGAGGCCTATGTCCAGCAGTGGACTACTAAAGGCTGATAGATAGATAGATATCTACTGGAAAAGTAAAAATGTTTCACAGCAGAGATGTGGTGGCAGTAGTTGGGATTCGAACTTTATATCTCATAGAACGAACGCACATCTCATACAGCTCACTCTCTGTCAGGTTTCTTTACTCGTGTCGCACCGAGCGTGCTCCCGTAGTCTCGAGGCGCGTCCGCAGGAAATCCACTCGCCGAAGCCTCCAGGCTCTCATTTCCGGGCAGACACCGACTTGAGTACTGAGTGAGGTTCCACCGGCCGCGGCCGTTATGTTATAAAACACAATTATGTCACAGTTACGTGAATGAAATTTACATTAAATAAGTGGTTGAGATTTAACCACTTTCGTACGTTAAACACTTCTTAGTGAACTCACTAAAAACTAAGCACCGTAGTTATCCTTCCGGCATTATACTTGGTTAGATTTCTAATACACTTACATTAACATAGATGAAACTTCCAATTTGTTTTATTTATCTTGGAAACTTTTATTATTATTTATATAAGTATATTCTAAGTACATATATCGAATACAGTTCTCCAATGTGTGTGTAGGCTGCCAATCCGCACTTGGCTAGCGCGGTGGACTATGGCCTATACCCATCTCGTTGTGAGAGGAGACTGAAATTTAATGATGAATATGACGTGGGGTCCTTCAAGAGGCGGGTCCATCACTTCCTTCTTACTCGACAACGAATTAGTGGCACTCCTGGTGTTGCTAATGTCCATGGGTGGTGGTGATCACTTACCATCAGGTGACCCGCAAGCTCGTTTGCCTGCTTAATGGCAAAAAGAAAAAGTATTTTTGTAGTTGAAAAAAAATTCCAGTCGTTATTTTACTCTTTAGGCCGCGATGACCAACCTACACTTGGCCATTTCTTTGATCAAAATATCTCCTGACCAAGGGTATCTAAAAGATTAGAAACGAAAAAAACCCGGGCAAGCCTTTTCTGAACCGGAAATTAGTACCTTCAGGCGTTCGTGAAAGCCCCCGGCTGGAAGCGGAAGTGACGAATTTCCCCTCGCTTAAGTGGGCAACGGCACCAAATTAGTTGGTGTTTGAGTCTATGGGACTTTCAAGAGTCACTTTATGTTTCCAACGGCGTTTTTAACCAGAAAACTGTGTAAAAACGAATGCGTACTTAGATTTTAAAATTTACGGCCGCTGGTAATTTTGAATGTCTTTAATACTATACTTACGTACGTCAATATGAAGTACCTTTACCAAGCGTAAATATCTCGTGTAAATAAAATTAGTTTTTTTTAATTTTTACAGTTCGTTCGTTAGATAGTATTTTTTAATAGTTCATCACTTAATTAATGCGTTGACCAAATATCGAGTGCTATTGTAATATAAAATGTATGTGTGTGTACAAGGGAACAAACAAATTGACAGACAGACAAAAAATAAAAAAATAAAAATTTTGGTGTATGTACCGTGTATACACAGTCATTGGACTTATATAAATAATTGTGATATGTCTTATTAACTAACAATACTAACGTAGATTAAGAACCACTATAACTAACATACTAATAAATTTATGGATTTATGCAGTCTGAAATAAAGATTTATTATTATTATAATAAAACAATAAATGTATGAGATTTTCGTTTTATTTCTTCATTTGACTAGCATATAGACTAAGCCCAATCCCTTGATATGTAAGCATTATAACTACTCACTAACACTGGCTGACAGAATCCAACAAGTACTAATTGAGAAATATATGACAAACATTTAATCCACCTGATTAAATATCTATAGGAAAAAGGATGAATTTAGTTCATTATCTACAGGAACTGAGTGAACGTAGATTCATCTTAAATATACGGATGAATATTTTCTACATCTAAAATAATAGTATTGGAACTTGCTTACATTAGTCCGAGCTTAAATAAAAAACCAGTTGGCCACAACCTTAATAATGTCTTTAAGCTTTGGTATGCTGGAACGTGGATCCACGGAATCCTGTTAAACTGTCGGAACGCGGATCCACGCTGAAATAACTCCTCATTATTTTTGGCATCTTCAAATTGTAAAAAAAATCCTACGAATTTAAGTTATGTTCTCAGTATCTATAAAAACTAGGAAACATTTACTTCAATAAGCAAAACACAGATCAAAGATAGGATTTCTTATTCCGAAGCTATTTGATGTCAAGTTAATGTTGCAAAGTCGAGCGATAACTCCATATTTCACGGCATACAACAGTACCGTTACTGAGCGAGTCACGGCATACGAAAGGTTTACATCAACATTGTACAACGAAAACTCCGCCATATTAAAATCTAAATAAAAATATTCCAGTTAATCGTATCACAATAGTAATAAATGCTAATACAGGATTACTTTGCTATCAATAAATAAAAAGACGCTTACACGCTCACATCCCCTCAGAATCCCAGTATAGAATGGAAAGGACATACATACACGAATTAAACATCACGAACACCCACGACCCGAGAACAAACTTTTATCTGTCACATAAATGTCTGCCCCGTTCGGGAATCGGCCCCTCGCTCGGTTGGCAGGGTCACTACCAACTGTTTGTCAAATAGATAAATAATAAAAATATATAACCCCATTTGAAGTTACAGATCACGAGATCTAGTTTAACAATAACTATAAATTATTCTATTTCATATTTCCAAGGGATAAAGACCTCCAGGGGATCAGCGAGTAAATAATCCATGTATACCAATTATGGGTTATGATGAGGTGTGTACATAAAAAAAAAACAAAATTAATTATAAATGGAATTTTAAACGTGCATCTTAAATCCCTATCATAAGTACATCTTTATAAGTACCAATGTACGTAAAAATTACATACAGCCATAAACTATGAAAATTTTAAACATCTAATTAAGTTTATTAATACTTATCTTGGTAAATCTAAATTTTTAATGTTATGATTATCATATTTAAATATATTATTATTAAGTAACATACATACACATTATTTAATTTAATTATCACGGCGTCCGCATTCGGCACTAATAACGCAGGAAGAATAAATATGGAACCGATATACGATATCATTTATATATACCTTTTTTTGGTATCTGGAGAGAAATCTTCATAAGATACCTGGTTTCGGGTTATGTGGGATTTCCACCCTATACTAGCCACTATACTACGTGCGCTGTAGCATCGTGCGGGTGACAGTTGCCTGTATGACGTTAACATCTGTCAGTACCATACTAAATACGTCTATGGCGTTATACGCATAACACATTGGTTAATTTTTCTTTCCATTAGATTTTATAAGTAAACTAGAACATTCTGGTTGGGTTTAATTTAATTTACTACAGTTATTATTGATTTAATATTTATGAATGTGGTACAGCTAAAATACTAAGTCATCATATGTAAATCGCGGCAACTTATAACATGAAACGAAACGTTACTGAAACTATTACCCGCACCATGCTACAGCGCACGCAGTATAAAAACCCACTCAGCGTCCGTACGCGCATATAGAGATAGGCTTCGCAATCTTTGGTGAACGCACTAGTAGGACTAGTATTCAAATTAATGAATAGTGATTATTTAAATTATTGTATTAATTATGATTAATTATATTCGGATGTAATTAATTATATTGTGACGTTTGTATATTCAGTGTTGACTAAATGTCATTACATAATTACAGTTTTGACTTTTCGTTCATGAGATTAAACCACAAGTTACATCTGTCGAAGTAAGGGTAGGGAATTAATTGTATTTCGTTGTCTATGCTAAGACAGTTCTTCTCTTTGCCGTAAGGTAACCAGTCCTCTTTTTGATCACTCCACGTAGGCTTACTGAAAAGTAAAACATTTACCAAATAAATCAGTAGTTTCATAACTTTCATCAGTTGGTTAAAATTGTTTCAATATCTGGCACATTTAATTTACATTAAAAATAGTTACATACACGCGTAAAAAGTTATACTTCTTTGGCGTAACAAGATAACAAATGTTTTTAAAAATTTATATCTTTCGCTTTATTCTGCGTTTGTAGAAAAAACTACACTAACAATAGAAAAAAGGTATTTAAGACATTGAAAGTTTTATTATAACGCATTATCTAGCACAAAAAAAACTAAAATGTATAGTCATAGCTAACTTGTTCACAGCTATTTCTGAATGATTTCCCGTGCTACTTCTATATATTTATTTACTTCTATATATTCCCTAACGCGCCAAAAGAAGTATAACTTCAATAAGGAGAATATAACGACATACTAGCAGCTTATTGGTAAGTAAAAACGCTGGCCATGAACCTCCACAACACCGAAGGTAAAATAGACGCGTTGTCGGTCTATAAAAAAGCGGATAATCCGCACACTGGCTCTCCAACACCGCAACCGAAACACGTTAA
>DWLW01000136.1:0-10039 GCA_018251875.1 Lychnuchoides ozias
TCATAATTTTCTGACGATCTTGTTTGCTAAGCTCTCCAATCAGCAACGTGATCAATGTACTGAGTTGTGCGAGTTGTTTTTTGTAATAATCTTTGAGAGCGTTGTCATATCCTTCCTCTAATCTAGCGAATGCAATATTGACTTCAGTAGTCCACCAGATTTGCGAACAACACAAAGAAACTTGTGCCATGAAATCAAACAACCACTGCTCACGAGGTTTTTCTTCATATGAAACTATAGCTTCGCCGAAATACTGCCGGATGGCTGATCTCATTATATCTTGCAAACGATTAAGCCATATTTCAACCTGAAGTGGAATATCAATTTAATATAAATAATTTAATTTCATTAAATTTTTAGATCTTGTTACAACATATAATTTAATAGAAATACAACAAAATTGTACAAACGACATTATCAGGGCAAACTATAATTGTACCACTGCTGGGTTTGAGTGCCCTCTCTTACAAAGAGAGGTTTTTAGGCTCGTCCACCACGCTAACCAATTGCAGGTTAGCAAACTTTATACATTACGTCTCCGTTATTTGTATTAGTAATTAATATGTACTAACCGGACCAGTACAATCACAAGTTCCGTGAAACGGCACTAGTTCACCATCCTTGGCTATCATGCCAGTAGCCACTTTCTCTCCCGGTTTATCATTTTCAATAAATTTAAGTTTTGCTATAGAATCAAAAAGTTTTGTTAAATGCCTGAAAAATATTGCAATCGGTAAATCATTATAATATCATCAAGTGTTACATTCAACTTATATTTTAAAATATTTCTATGGTTATACTTACCTTATGACCAACTCTGCTTGATTTCCATTGGATAATATGTCTAACAGATCTGCTGAAGACACAAAATAAAATCTTGGGAAAGCGAGCCTCTTGGTTTCTAAGTACTCTGCCAGTGCTTTTTCACAAATAACTAAATCCTTTTGTAAGCTGTCAAGAATTGCTACTAAACCTTCCTTATTCGTGCCTTTAACGACATTTGGTGTTTTAGACATCTCTTCGGACAAAATCTAAAAAGATTAGTAGGTACCATTTTAATATCAAAAACAAAATCTTATAATTTAATTGTTAATAAATGGGAACTTTCTAGTTACTTATTCGCTTCCCTTTTAAAATTACTTCGATTGAGAATCAGTCACTCACTTTAAATTCTGCATCAACTCTATCAAATCTTCCTGAATCTTCTGGAAGCTGCTTCCTAATATCTTCAGAACTCATGAATATGCTCTCTAAATGTGTCCAAGTTCTTTGAACTTCGAACCATACTGTTATAACTTGATCTGCTATTGATAGTTTTTGTTGCCAACTTGACACTTCTTCTAAGAAGTGAGCAATAAATTTAGAAGTTATTAAGTTTTGAAGTTGAACCTAAAATTAAGACTAATTTTAGCAAAAGGTATTATTTTATAAAAGCTCATCATATTTCGATATAAGTAAAAAAACATGGTTTCTTTACCTGATTTTCTTCTAAAGTTTCTATTAGTTCCTCACTAGCCCTTAGCAAAACACATCTTGTTCTGGTATGAACTTCTTGTTCAAACTCCATTGCACTCCATGTTGCATTAAGATCTTTAAGTATTTTCTCCATGGACATTTCTTTAACGGCCTTATCCACTATGTTTTTAACTTCTTCTTCACATTCATGCAAATTTAATGCTAATAAATCTGCCAGTGTCGTATTTAAATCCATTACGATTCGCACCTACATATATGATAGAACATCGCTTAAGTAAATGTATTGCTTGATTTTATCATTATGCACAAAAATGCAGAATAAAATATACAGAAGGCTAATTGTGTTTATAACGTAGTGACAACATTTAGAACGTTTTTCTGTGGTATTTACATACACATCCATGTAGTGGTGAAAAACACATTAAACCGTCATCATGCACATGGAAATGTAAAACCCTTTCAAAACTCACAAATCATAACAATTAACGTGTTATTTACATTGTAAAATTCAATGCGTTGTCATACTTACAGTGAGTTCAGGTGGTAATGCAGCTAAGCTCTGTGGATAATAAACATATTTACATTCGCAAGACATTGCATATCAAACACACATCGAAGACAAAACAAAATATGTACAAGAAATTATAAACCCTTTAATGCATTCATTCCATAACGCGTAAACAAAAACAAACCAAATTAATCATTGCGTGCCTTTCTTAAAATTATGCAAGATAAAAACAGACATGCACATTCCAAACAGTAAAAAAAATCCATTAACAGACCAATCATAAACCTAGGCACCATATAAATGGAAATATTTACACTGGAAGTAATTAACAAAATTTTATATGTCCTCCCTGTCCTAAGTTTGTTACCTTCGTAGTTCTCATAAGTTGATCCCAGTGCCTTTCCCTTATTGCCGGATTTTGAAGCTCTCCAACGGCTCTAAGAGATGTAAGCATGTTTTTAACGGTAGCTTCCAAATTAATATAAGTATCCCAACTAAAATCATACACAATATTGATGTTTAAATGCATATTTAAATATTCCATTTCTATTAGCTGTATTGTTATCAGCCATTTTATTATACATACCTCCTCATTTCCTTGTCTAACAATCGTATCTCTTTAGCAAACTTTTTACATTCTATGTCCATATTTTCTACGTCTATCTTACGCCAAGGCGTCGTCTTCCAATCTTCTATACTAGTTCTTACAATGTATACATAATCCCATAGTTGCTAAAATAAATTATTTAATATTTAACGTTTTTAATAACTTTAACAATTGAATGACTGTATATTCTCGTATGTACCTTTAACATCCGAAGTTCTTTTCGACATTGTTTTAACAATTTGAATTCCGGCACATTTACTTCGAACAATGAACCAGACTCTTGTATACTCTTCATTTCGTCTTCCAAATACAACATTTCATTGTCAACTCTTGACATTACCTCATATGGGTCATCGCATTCGTATTTAAAGAACTGTTGAAAATGTTTTTTTTATATTATATTACAAATACATCAAAGTTAAAACTAATGAATTAACAGTGTGTGAATGCAAATGTGAAGTAAAAACCTCATATCTCTTAAAAACTTCTCTGTAATAGGTGACATGAGCATCAAAAGTAGCGATTTTCTTTCTTATGCAAGATACTTCAGCTGCTTGTAGTGGGGCGACTTGTTGTTTTACAGTTAAAGCAAGTTTTTTCGTTGACTGCCATTGTTCTGGTAGTTCCTGAAAAAATAGCATTAATTGTTTCTTCGGAGCATTTTTTTCAAACAACATTTTTAGCAACTATTAATAGTATAAATATAAATAAAACAGCACAAATATTAACTTGTAAAAGAACGTTGACTTCTTCAGGAATATCCATGTCATAAAACTTAAGTAACTCTATAGTTTCCGTCAGAGGTTGAAACATGTCATCTGTTGTTGCTGTTCTATCTTTCACGTGCATTAAATAACCCATTACGGTTACTAAAGCTTCATAATTTCCTTCTGGAACCGGTTGGAGTAAACCTAAAACAATTAAATAAAATATATACCTGTGAAGAATAACAAAAATAGATAATTTAGTAAGATAATAATTACCTTCATCGGCTTCATGTATAAAATTTCCTAAATCTGTAAGACTAGATGTGACATTATTAACTAAATGTTCTTTATACATATTGCCCCATTTACGTACGGTGTTTAGAAGTGCTTGACGAAATGGCCTAATATCCACCTAAAATCACAAGTTTACGTTTATTTTATGTATTCCTTAAATAACATAGAAGTGGCTACATAACATAGTCACCTGAAACCAAGAATTAAAAACTTTATGGGATTCCATGTCTTCAATATCCAAGAAAAGATTTTCGTAATGATCTATTTGTTCTCTAAACGCTTCCATTTTTGGGGCGCACGGGACGGGTGCTTGGGTATCTTTGTCTTCTGAACCAAGTTTGTCGATTTCTTCAGCGGTTAAAATTCTTCCGTATGTAAGAAATACCTCCATGATAGCATCCCTCTCTTCCAGCCACAGATATGCATAATTTTCGAAAGTTTTGCAAAAATCACTTGCTTCTTCGATAACTCTTTCTATTCCATTTAGGATATCGTCTTTCATTTCTACTATGTCATCATTACTGACAATCTGGTCCTCATAAGATTCATCTTTTTTAGGATCTATCCTTTCAATTAAAGAGGACATCTTTAAAATATCATTAATCAAGTTATCTATCATAGCCGTAAAACCTTTCTCATCATTTGGGTCTAGACTAGGGACAAAAACCATATCAGGTTCCCACAGTTCTAGTTGAGCTTCAAACAATGGAGCAAGTTTATTTTTGGGATTCATATGTTCTGATATATAGCCCATACTGAAATATAAAACGATATTTTATAAATGACTCCACGCTAAAAATGTCATATTCATCGATATGCATTTATTTTTTGTTTACCTGCACGCTATAGTCTTAAAGAGCGATTCTTCAAATAAATTATCTATAAAAGAAACGTATGAAAGCCAGATTTCACTTCCTTGATTATTTTGCATGTTAAATAGTTCCATATTTTCCTTTAGCAGTACTCCTATGCGATCAGCAGTTTCTCGGATTTCTGTATATCGTTTATTAATTTTTTCTTGCCGATCGTCTAAATTCAGAAGCGTATCCTATTAAATTTAAAAAACATGAATCATATTCAGCACATAATATTCCGTCTAATTAGCATTATTTCTCATTATAGTTATGAACAAATGCTATAGAAGTTACTTTTTATCTCACCTTTTTACATTCCTTTCTTTCAAACAATGGCAGTGAAGACCATGTTCGCATTATATCTTTCATTTCTTTTAAATTGTCTTGAATTTTTGACATACGCTGATACAAACTGCCTACTAACTTGTGAAGTTCTTGCAAATAGTTCCAAAGATCTAAAAATTTAAGTAATGTTGTATCTTTATTACTGTTAATAATTCTTATATTATTTACAATATCAATATACTATTATATTACATTATATAATTATACCTTTCGAATTCCAGTTCAACTCGTTCTGTGCCATTTCAATTCTTTGATCTATTGCTTTGATTTCGTCTTCAACCAAGTCGAACTCCACTTTTTGACTGTTTTTTCTTATTTGATTATACCAATCAATTGTAATGCTGAGATTTATCCTGTATTGTCGATAAACTTCTTGCTTTTCAAACAATTCTTTGCTTTCCGTTGGCAATGAATTTTGAACATCAGGGTTTGTGCGTAGATGGTGGACTTCTTTCATTAGATCTAATAGCTATAAGATATGATGATTATAATGTTAACTCGTTACAATAATAATATTTCCGGGTTCATATTGTAAATTTGACAACTCACCGCTGGACTAAAATTCAATATAAGATCCGATCCCTGTCGAGATAATATAGTTTTATTTGTTTTCTCTTCAATAATCTTTGGAATAGTCTCAGTCCAATCTTTGAAGAATCTTTTCTTAAATTCATTAATGTCGTCGATGAGTTTTTCATACCGAGCAAATATTTTTACCGCAGCTTCCGTTTCTTTTATCCTATATTTTTAAAATTACTTGTTATATAATATTTGTAAGGTGAGTAATTAGCTGAACTGACGCAGTGACATATTTATATAAAAAACAGGCTTTAGTACTAATACGATAATCAAACTACCGCAAACACCAAGTACGCACATACTGAGGACAGTAATAAATATCTAAAATTGTACCCTTATTGGTCCAAAACTCTATTATACGGAGAATATAAGCAAATAATCAGCTTTCGCAATTTGCCCCACCCAGCTTACTTACGGGTGCGGCAAATTGCGAAAGCTAGCTATAGGCTTCGTTATCCTTCTAGCTAGCGTAGTCATGTAGAGCAGGCCGCCTGCGACTGGTGGGAGGTACGCATCTATCTCCATATGTCCGTACTTCTCAAAACGATGGCTTTGCTCGCTGAACAAATCCTGTAACATAATAACTTTCTCTTGGTGCCATGACAAAAGTACTCCACCAATGACAATAATTTCCAAACTGATTATCCCTATCATCACATAACATTTATAACGATATCTTCAATAACATTCAGTGACTGCAAATAAAAATTAAATCATTCATTCTGATGCGTACATATTGTAAAAATAATATTGCAACTCACTTCGCATATAATGATTTCTTCTTGGAGCATTGCAATAATTTCGCAGTATTTAGCTGTAAATTCATTTCTTATCAAAGGTCTCTCCAGCACTGACCCTACTATGTCAATCAACTGAAATAAAATATTTTTATAACGTAAATTATTCGGGAATTATGCTGCTTATAGTTTACAATTAAGATCTGGTTGTTATACCTTAAATATCGCTTCTAAAGTGGAGCAACTGTCAAAAGATTCAACAAGAACAGTAGATAGTTTTAAGTCTAAGTCGATTATATTTTCCTGAAATTCTTTGAAATCATCATTAAATGTTTCGTCGTCAGGGTCTAGAACATCGTAAGATTTGGAAGCAAATGCGTGAAAATAGGAATCAAATTCCGCAGAAATGTCTCTGATTTGTCCTCCTAAAACGCGACCTTTCATACCACCGACTTCAATTTTCTCCAACTTTTGAAACTCTAAAACGGTTTTGAAGAACCACTGTATGGTGTTCAATCTTTGTAAAAACTTATTCATTCTTTCAAATACAACGTTTGGATGGAATGTCCAAGGGATCACAGTTCTGTCAACGAAGTATTTAGGTAGATTTTCTTTGAAATAGTCGAATGTGTGTCGAAATTTCTTCAATATGTCTATTGTTAATTGGATCCGCTGCCGTGCTTCGTCAATATCACTGTGGAACAGTGTACTTGGGTCCAAACATTTCTTTGCCTAAAGATTAATAATAAACAATCTTTAAGTATAAATATAGGCGATGAATGATTAATTATTATTCAACTTTTAGACATACTCTGTCATAATTTACCTGATAAATGAGCAGGTTGCATATTTGCTTGATCAAAACCATTAGCTTAGAGGAGCTACAATAATATTTCGAGTCTCTCCACACCATGCATATGACATGGAATAACGGTCGAAACAAGGGCTGACACTCTGTGAAGTCAGTGTCTTCTAAACCTTGAAAGTGTTTTTCCAATGTCCTAAGATACAAGTCAATCTCTCGCGCTTCGGCTAAAGCTAAAATTATTGGGATAATAAGAGGCGTTGACATAATATTATCGCATCGCACTATAAACTCCGATTAAATTATCTTACACATATATTATCATTTAGATTACCTGACACAATATTTTTGAAGAGCCGACTAAAGCACGGGTAATATGCAGAAGTGGTTTTTTCTAATATCACCGCCATACACCGCACTCTTTCAGTTCGAAGTTGATCGTAGATATAATTCAGATTGCTCAATCGGGATTTCCAAAATGCAAGTTCTAAAAAACGAGTAAGTAGAAAATATCGGTGCAACTGAATATAAATAAAATATAGATTATACGTAAATATTAATATGCAAGTACGTAATATGTAGCGTATGTCTAATGGTTTGAACATCGGTCTTCGGCTAGGTTCTTCGGCCGGGTTCTAATCTCTAGTTTTCAAAATTTTATACGAATCACAAATTAATTATCACCTGCTCCGGTGAAGGAATACCTCGTGAGGAAATCAAAGATGTGTGACGTCTAACAATCCGCACTTGCCCTTCTAATCATTTGAATCCTAAGACCACACGAATCTGTTTTATTTATCTGTTTGGCAAGTTCTAAATGAATTAATTAATTCAACATCTCATTGAAATTTATTCCATTAATTTAACTGCATCATACGTGGAAACAGTTAGTCACATACATGGAGAGTGAAGAAAGTTGACTACAGCCAGACACGTACAGTTAATTTCATGGTTTTCCTCGCTAAATCATTAGTAGGATTATTACGGTATCATTAAAGATACATTACTAAAACTGTTCAATGAAAAAACCTTGTTACACTAACGTCTACTTTTTATTGAGTATAGGTTTCTCGTAGCAAACTACATATAATCGCGCTTTCACAGTTATAAACGTAATCTGATATTTATAGATTTCACGGTGATTTACCAGAAAATGACGTGTATTAGTCACTAATCACTGTTGCGGGTAAAAGAAAAAAATATAAAATCAGCTAAAACCAGCGTACACGCGAGATAAAAACAAAAAATTAAGATAAAATAAGTGAATATAAAATAGCTAACTTAATTTTTATCACTAGTGCTAAGCTTGAATCTTAAAGCGAAGCATTCTGTTTTATTTTTTATGTACCAAATGGAAATAGCCGGCAAACGTATTTGTTTCGATACCGCCATTAAAAAAACTAAGTCTATATAAATATTAATGTTTTACTTTGTTTTAACTAATTAAAAGACAATATGGAAAGAATTGTCTTTAAAACCACAGATTAATGTAACTGAATAAAATGGCATAGAGAAATAATAAAGAAATGTTAATTGTCAGCAATCTTTTTTTTTTTTTATGAGAAAAGCCGACATACGTGCAGACGTTCCACCTGATGGTAAGTGGTCAACGCCGCCCATGGACGACCATAACACCAAAGGCATCATAGAAGCGTTGTCGGCCTATAAAAAAGCGGGTATACCGCACACTGGCTCTCCAACACCGCAACCAAAACACGTTAACACATTTCACGGTTGACTCTAGAAGGAGGGCTCTTTAAGATGCCCACATTATATCAACTCAATAATAATTAATTATTATCCTTTGACAAATTTGTACGTCCGGCATTCGAACTCGGGATCCACCGTGTGGACAATCGTCCGTTCGTTCAAACCTGTTGTAAATGTTTAAATACTGTTTGTTAAATTCCAGTCGAACTTTGACCACCGAGCGACCACTAATAAGAATTTGATCGGCAAACTTCACATGCCTTATAAAACAATGTTATCACACGACACAATGATATCCTAACAAAGCCTTCGTTTTCCATAAAAGAAACCGTTCTCATCCAAGAATATCAGATCAGCAAGCCAAAAACTAAAAGTCTGTACCAGGTTTTTTTTGTACAAGATAGAGGGGGCGGGACAATTTAGTTTTTCGTATTTTATACGTAATCAATCCTTCTATATCTTCCGTGGACAAGGGGGCGGGAGGAGAGTGGGAGCTCCCTTGAACCATAATACATAACCATATTCCGTGGCAGTTCAATAATAAGCCTTTGTTAATATTCAGTCAAAAACATTTGATAGCGACAATGCGGCACGATGACCGTACACGGTGATGCAACGTGCTTGTAGTGTAAACAGTGACGTCATAACTGTACACGCACGCACACATATACACACGCACACATGGACACACGGGTACCATCGAACCAATAAATGATATTGCATGCCATGGAAAACTGTTACTAACATCAAAATTGGTTACAAGTTACATTTTTGTACGCCAATAGCTGACAAGCGAGCAGACTTTCCATTTGACGGTAAGTCGTCACTGCTGTCCATGGACGTCCATGTCACTAAAGGCATCATAGCCGCGTTGTCGGCCAATAAGAAAGTATTATTCTGCGGAGTCGTAGATGTACAACGCATTCTGATGGAGTGTGTGCGGACCGAATCACTTCGATTGTTACATTTCGCGAGGACGATGCAGATTGGCGTGCTCAGCAGAGCTCTGGCTTCTGCTGTCGGATGAGGCCGAGACGCTGTGCAGGCCGGTCACATCGGGCCTTGAAAGTGATAACTTGATTTGTCATTTTTCAACCTTTACGGGATGATGTGGTGGAACAGCGACAAAGTCCCCAAAATAAATTATATATATATCACTGGCACGTGAAAATGAATGAATGTGTGTAAATAATTGTGGTTAAAAAAAATTTAACGCTGAATCGGATTTTTTTTTGCGCATAGCGTTTTTTTGGTACTAACTAACGATCAGATGCACCATCTGATGGTAAGTGGCACATGGAAGTTCATAATATCAAACAAAATTTACACCTTGCCGGTTGTGACGTCCACTCGTCACAGAGTTAAGTATTAAGTGAATTTAAACAAAATATTTATATTCAATTATAGCCTGGTCGCA
>DWLW01000137.1:0-10022 GCA_018251875.1 Lychnuchoides ozias
TTTAAGTATATGAAGTAGTCACAAGCCAGTAGCTCGGTACTGTCTCTCGAGACATTAGGATAGGATTTATAAATAGTCTTATTATTATTATTATTAGTATGATTTTATTCTTTTTATATGTGTATATATTTTTATTATTTGTTAATTATTAAATTAGGGACTTAATATTGTTAATTTTTGACTATCGTTAAGTGGTTATTGGTTCCTAAGACGAAATAAACATTTCATTTCATTTGTTTGTCACGATTTGGCGTAAGAATTATGTAAATCAGCCCATACCTTTTATCTTAAGAACACTGAAAATGAACAAAACATGCATATATAACTGATAAACGAATAAATAACCCTGTTTGTGTCACATATCAAGATTGAAAATGTATATTTACTTTCACTTTGAACTTTGAATCTAACACATAGACATACAGTAAACTTAGTAGATCCTTGACAGATTGATGATTAAAAGTCGGACCGAAAAGTTCTTCAATCAATTTTGATACCAAATTTTTCCTAAAGGGATGTTACAAAGCAGTAATAAAGGAATTTAATAAATACGGAATGGTAGTAAAAACTGCTCTTCACAAATCTTATCGCATCTCTTACTAATAAAGGTTTTGATGCAAAAAACTGAAGCAGTCGCCCGCAGTACTGGAATGTGACCACTAGTTAAGAAATGGTCTCACCGCATTGATATGATAAAAAATATGGAATTAATTCAACCTTTTCAAAATGATAATTCCATCGAGATAAAATATAAAGCAAGTCTTACAACGAATAAAAGTTGTTTCCTTCGAAAAACTTCTTTTTAACAGTAAGTAAAAAAATATGCTTTAATAACCATATCTCGGCTTGTGCAAATTGACAGACGACTGTGGTATTGAGTACCCATTTGATAGAGGCCTGATGCGGGGTATGGAACAAACACGAAGTTAATTGTAAAACTATGCTTTAGGAAAAAATATTAGGAGTATAAAAATATGGCAATAAATTCACTGCTGGAAAGGAACCGTGACGCGAGAGAACATTGAAGTTCAAAATAAAAGCCCTAACTTTCATATAATCACAAATGCTTTCTTTCCTACCTGTTCCAATTTAACGCACAATAAAAGTGTTGGAACCCGTTGTTTTCTATGTGAGATGTGGAATGGCATTGTGCATCGAAAGCATACCTTCCATTGTGGCCGCAACGGAAGCGAAGCGGCGCTTTTATTCCGCGCACAATGGAAATCTTATCTGCGAACTGAAATGCAAGGTTGATTTAATTAAGCTCTGGTTTCGCAAATTATATGAGAGTAAGAGTCAGTGAGAGCGTTATTGCACTTAATTAATTATAAACATTTGTGTTTGCATAAGTGAAAGCAAGGCACTTAATTAAATTGCACATTTGTTTATGAGAAGCCTAATGTGTGAATTATGAATTATAATTGTACATTTAATGATAATTTAAGCAGCGCTTAAATAAGTTTGAATGGCGCTATTTAAACTTGTAGTCCCATTAAAAGCGCCGTGTCAGCGAAAAACTTCAAAAACGAAAAGGATTCGCAAATTTAGCTTAAACGAAAAACGAAGCAATTACCGATTCTTGGTCGAGAGTAAAGTTTGTTTTACTGGCAAGGAATTAATATTCATTAAAAAATCTTTCTCGGCATCATTCCGTTGAAACTTTGTAATCAGCCGTCGGCCGGAAAGGCCGAGAGAGATTTTGTCAGCGAATTTAAGACTTAAAGGACTTACAAATGGATTTTTCCTGCTGTTGTAATTCTAATATTTAGGTAAAAGCATTATTTGGGAATTTTTGCTTCTTGTCTTCGTTTTGGCAGTCAATTTTAATATCAGCTCTGGGCGAGTCTGTCCTGGGCACCTTAAGAAAAGTCTGGATTCGGCCACAGGTAGCCATTCTGCCATTTTGTTACCTACCCAAATGTACTATTAAAATTTGAATATATGTGGCTTAATAATAAATGGAATAGAATTTATTAATAACTTTACTACAGCGCCACCTATGGATGCTACCATAACTAAGGCACATCATTTTGGCATAATAAAAAAAAAGTGTGTGCATAATCAACCACTTAGAATTATCACGATCATAAGCGTAATATAAGTGAATTTTGGAGCGGCCTGTGTACGAGTACAAGCGAGCGGTCCTATTCATGCAACACGTCACGCGTGGAGCAAGTCACGGGCTGCAATGCTAGGCTAGCATATGCTACAAGCCGAAACCGGCTACCTTTTACGCTAACGATTTCTCATTAAAATATAGAATATTATCTTCACTACTAAACTAACTTCATACTTTTTAAGTGTTAGATTGAATATTGTTAAAAGGTTTGTATGTTAAAATAAATAAATAAAAACAAATTACAAAAACAACTTGCAGACACACAAACGATTATATTAATATATATTTGTAGATATAAGTACTACGGCCTAAAAGACTGGAAAGAGGATATGTATGACATTTCAGTATGTAGAAACCCGAACGTCGGGTGAGTGAGTCGTTAATTTGAAACTTTCCAGTTAGTCCGATCATTTGTCGGAAGACTCCGGAACGCGTCCCCGACCTCACGCTCCGTCCAATTTATTTCTCTGTCTGGAGCCCGCATCAACATGGATTACAAGAGACCTATTTATTACACTAACCCCGACTTTAAATTAGACCAGAGATATTTGAAAATAAACGGTGTAGAAACACTTAACAATTTTTAATTGATGTACAAGTTTCAGTTCTTCTAAAATATTCGCAATATTCTTAAATAGTATCCTAGTGGTTTGAGCATCGGTCTTCACATCACTAATTCTCAGAGTTATGTTCGTATTAGGAATTCATTACCACTTGTTTCGGTGAAGGAAAACATCGTGAGAAACGTGCATACCTGAGAGTTCTACATAGTGTCTCGATGGTGTGTTTGTACACGAAACCGCAGCGTGGTGGACTTTACCTCTCACATTGTTGAACGAGATCCGAATCCAATGGTGGGACAGATGGGTTGTGATGGCGGCAATTTTTTAGATCTCAAAATATTTAACAATCGAATAGTTACCGACATTGCTCCGTTTCACGTAACCTCTCCTAACGTTTATACCCCTACCCACATCCGAAATCATTGATATACATTTCTACAAATTAAAACGACAAAAATCGTAGGTTACTTTTAAAATTCTGTAGACTATTGTTTTAATGATTAATTTTAGTATTTATGATCCATTTTATATAAGACGATTAAATAACATTATTGTAGGAGTGAAAACAATATTTGAAGAAGCTATCTTTAGTTTTATAAGTATTTTTAAATTAAAGTAGATAAGAGTTGTTCCAATCCTCAAAATGTACAAACGGGAAGAATCCTCTTTGTAATAGTCAAAGGCCTGTCTACAAGATAAGGGTACTACCCCGCCTTACGTCTCAAACCAGAATTTTCGATGAATGTCTGAAGTAGATACAATAAACAAGAAATGTTTTACTCGTAGATTGCTTATTCTCGAATCGGAAATATGGAATTAAATAACTAGAGAATCTGGTGCAACGCGAGAATTCACTATTGACGACGTAACTTTAATTGTATCTGACCACGGCGCATTAGCAACGAAAGCCGTGTTTGCTTAGGAATAGATTCCTCCCAATTTGTTTATTGATACGAAAATAGTATACGTAGGTACATTCATAAAGCTTGTTACAGATACTCACAAATCTTGACAGATAATCAGCAAATGGACTGCACTGTACGCACATCATTTTTTACATTTTTGTTTTTCATGAAAAATCTATTGGTAAAAAATGTTTGCTTCTTTATATTACTTGGCAGTATAAAAGCATCATTGGCAGTACTGGAAACTTATTTTATTTAATAGTCCATTAAAAGTAACAGTAACTTACACATCAAAACCTTTTTACATGTAGACCTCTGCCTCCTTTATCTAAAGACCGACCAATTTGATTAATTTCGTCATGCAAACGTAACATTCTCGATACGCGAAAGATTATTTACAAAGTATCATCAAAACTATTGCCTTTGATTATTTAACTGTAAATAAATAACGGTACAATTTCAAGAATGCTGAGTTTGCGACAAGGTTTGTATTTCGAAGAATCATCGCTGACAACATTCATAGACAATTAATTACACATAGCACATGAGCTGAATGCGAGGGAAATCCTAAAGAATGTTATCGCTTAAATCCATTCAACCACAATATTTGCGCTCGCATGTAGGTACTATATACACATCGCTATATAAAGCACATATTGTCACCGAACGGAATTATAAATATAATACACATACATTGGCTCACTAATAGTACAAGCGTATGACATCCTAATATCTACATTCTGATGGAACTAAAGGGGACAAGAGAATAAAAAACATCAACTAAAACGTTAACAAAATACGACTTTCTCTATGGAAAATAAAATAAATAATTTACAAATTAGATACACGTTTCACTAACTACTAATTAGTAGTCACTTCTTCGTCGTTAATGTTTATCACTAATTCAATTTTGGGCGAACCGAGGCGAGCGGTCTACGTGAAATATTTGAATGGGCGCGAAAAACCGACTCAGTGCGGTCCGAACTGGTTTTATCCAGAAATTTGTACAGCGTTTAATTATCGTAGTCTATGGGATATCGCATCGAGTACGCCACAAGGCCGCTAGTCTCGGTCGCTAAACCTTAAAAACAGAAGCATTCCGTCCGCCGCACTCTATCCTATCATAGCCTATTCCGAAACCGACAGTATTTACATTACTCAGTCATATTTTTCAGTCAATTTCTTATGAAATTACACCACGAACCGTATAAGTACAAAAACTCTGCGGCCCCTGTACGTTCCAAATCGAAAATATCTGCGTGTGAGGCCAACCAAGAATTAATAAGGTTAATTTACTTTTTATTATAATCACTATAGCTGTGTACGATAGATCGGAAGAATTAATGCATTGGTTTCTCAATACGAAGGCGCACCTGGAAGCACTTTGTGGAAAATTACGATCTTTTAAGATTTTCGGCGTAGATAGTGAGCTTCGTCGTGTGACGGAATCTGTGGTCTATTAACGCGACCATTATCAACTCAGATCAAAAGAAATAGAAATTTGAGATGCTGACTGCGTTTGCTGTACAAAAAAAAAACAGCGCCATTCGCTTGACAAACAATGAAAATACAGGAAAATGTATTTTTTTGTAGTTTCTAACGATTTGTCTCGAACAAGAACCGCCATTCCTTCCCCCACACCGTTCCACCTTACATCACGAAACAATACCTCGACATTTACAAACAAATTCACACGTTTTATTAATTAAGTTATCGATACCAACTACGTTAATTTCATGATAACTAAGACAATTGGAATCTTGCCGATAAACCTACGTTTTAAAGCGAACTAGGAATATAAATTGAGATAGATAATTTCAGTAGCTTTGGTAGAATAATATCATTTATTTCATGTCGAAGTGCAGCGTCCAGCCGCGTATTATTCGTTAAACGACCTTTAGATTGAGTATTAAAGTACGTAATAATTAAGAATTAAGTACCCCTCTTCATTGGGTTTAAGTTACGACTTTGTCAGTCATTAAAATCATGACTTTTAAAAAGGCGCTCATACAACCGTCATCGGAGCGTTGACCAATTTTTATCCCGTAGGTGCACAATTTTACAAAGCGCCAATAAGCGAAAATTTCTAAGAGCATGCCTCCCTAAGCTATAGCCATTTAAGTTGTCGACATCAAACAACCGTAAATTTTGGGACGACTTAAGTCACTGACGAAGCATCGGTTAGAGATTCATACAATGATAAGTGTGGAACGGTGCTAGTGTACGAGCGCAACGGCAGCCCCGACTGCGATCAGCGACCGGCTCACGCGCGACTCAGCCCCTCCTGCGCGGTCGCTGACCGAAAAAACTCTGCATCGGTGGTTGACATCGTCGACATGGTAGACTCGTCCCATCCAGCTTCAGTTGTTGTCGTCGTCCCGTTCTCAGGTTTTCTCCTCGCCTTCGGATGCCTCTGTTTCTTTTTCGGATCGTTCGCTTTCTTGTGCTTCCTCTTCCTCAAGTTCTGCTTCTGGACGCGCCGCTGGCAGTTCCTGTGGAAGGGCGGCGGCCGCTTCAGTTTGCCGCGGTGGCGTCTCGGCGGGCAGTGCGTCTGCTTCGCACCGTCCCACCGTCTCGTGAGGGTTAGGGCGTACCCTGAAAGGTTGCCTAGTGGCCTGCTCACGGGAATCTGCGTCCGTCTCGACCTGCCCCTGTTGTCTAGCGCTAGGAAGGTCTTCTTCCCTCCCCGAATGCGGGAGTACGTATTGTAATTGTTTTCTTCGATATGTTCCTCGAACACGCAATCGTCCGAGAGATCCTTCTGGAACAAAAGAAAACAAATTTCAGTTTATTGAAACACATATCTTAGCACTGTTCAAGGTCACTTCTTTAAGAGTACACATCTTCGATTTAATAATGAGGGCAAGTTTTCACTTAAAATCAGTTTCCAGCAGAATGAGCGACACTATACCGCAAGCAATTTGCATACTGTTAACCGATATTTCATGGCTGGTTAGCCCAAAGAACTTCCGATAGAGCAAATTACCAATATCATAAATCAGTGTGGTAATAATTCTCGGCGAGCAATAGCCCTAACTCAGTAAACTGTCGGTGGATTGAATATAATGCTCTCGAATTGCTAATGTCCCAAGACGTGGGACAATTTAAGAGGCATTAGATCCTCTGGCGGTTTCTATACATATTTATGAATAAAGCAGCCAATTTGTTTGGTGAACGCACCCGGTTATTATTGTTCCTATAACGGAACGTCTGGGGGCAAAGCGAGCCGAAACGACGCGCGGTTTGGAAAGTCGAATTGTCGTGCAGAGCCTTGTTCAGGATTCTATGTGTTACCAAATAGATTTAAACGTATTTCAATTGTGGGACACCATTGAACAGTCATGTCGTTTCCTATCGATTTACTAGTGATTTTGTAATACGGGTTTCAATCTTTCACCTCTATTTCCAAGATATGTGCGTATTAGTACGAATCAACAAAGTATATCGCGTTTATTATTTAAAATTATATGAACTCTATTATTTATAAATATATTTGTATTGTATTGTTATTATTATTCTCATTATTTTATTCGTACACCTATGCATCTTTTTTCACTCTAACTATCCTAGTCTACTACCTAAAAGTTGTCTGAAAGAGACCGCTTTCAGCGATAAGACCGCCTTTTGTATATCATCCCTCTGTATATGCAATCATTTCTTGTAATCTCCTAATTTATGGTATACAATAAAGAGTTCTTGTATTGTATTGTATTTATGAAAGAAAAGCAGAAAGCGTTTATTTCGTCGCCGAAGACACAGTCGTAAACAATAGTTTTAACAAAATTTCGCTGCAGGCGCGGTGATAAAAAGTGTGAGAAAACTAAGTAATTTGCGTGCACTTGTAGCTCATATGGAGTGTATGCCATAATTTTTCGATGTCAACGTTCGAAAGAAGCCGCGATACGTCTCTAGCAATGTTAGACAATTAGAGTTTAGTTCTTTGAGCCTAACATGTACAATTGCTACTTAATAGTTTTAGCGATACTCGACAACTTGTGTCGGTGAAAGAAAGCATACAAATACAGGCATAATTATTGTATTAATTATTATTGTATGATATCATGAAGTATCTGTAGTAGTCCTCTGTAATGTTTTCAAATTTGTGTGAAGCTTGATGCACTGAGCCAGCGGAGCAGCGTGGTGAACTTAAGATATTTATCAACCAAATTTAATTTTTCCACTGAGAATAGATCCGTACACAGCTCAACAATACCTATGGACTTTGATGATGTAGGGACTTTGGGAATAAACGCGTATGTGATTCTTATGTTGACTATTATTTAGTTTTCTAAGTACTTACTTAGTAGCTTAACATTTGGTAGTTCCTATCTATAAATAGAGACATAATCTGCAATGATATACATATATTGTTTTAATGGTCTTCCTTTTGTACATTAAGTCTACAATAAAGATGTTTTGACTTTCGACTTTGATGATGGCTCAATAAATTTATTAAATATTATTAAGAAGTTTGTATTACTAGTGTCCGTATATTATTGTGTTATTTTTGCTCGTTTGACAGTTATTGGCGTAGAAAAAAAAAATCTGTGAATTGAGTTTTGTTTTTAATTGTAATCAAGCTACAAGTAGTCACGTGATGGTAAGTAGTCAGCGCCGCCCATAGACAGCAGTAACACGAAAGACATTGCTGATGCATTGCCGGCTAAGAAAGAGGAGAAAAAAACAATAAAGTACTGGTTCTCAAGTCATATTTAATACAAAAGTGAAATTGAAATATAAACTTATGAAGTACGTTGTTAATTAATGAATTAGCCAACTGGCATAATAAAATAATAATAAGATTATTCTACGTACTTTGCGTACATTGAATACATCATAATTACATGAATGCAATAACTATAAGATAAATTGTAAATGTTATGAAATAGTAATAAGCAATAAAACACACAGAAACTTTACGTGTGTGCATAAGTTATTTAATAAATATGCCGTTGAATTCTGCGCTGTCCATAATCAAGATTCAACATTTGCGTCAATAATTTAGTCTACCCGCAGTAACCGACGTAGCCAACGTTATATATCAAATAAATCTCCACGACGGTAGAAAACGTCAACCACCCATGGTGGAACCCCGGGGAATATTACACTGAGTCGCATTCATCCGCCAGAGGTCGCTACCAGTTGCCTCGGGCTACCCGCAGAATTGATTCTCCTGTTTAAATCTCGCAAACATAAAACGTATACTGTTAATGGCACGAGACATCGTAATTGTGAGCAGAATGGAACGTCAGTGGATAAATATTACGAAACGCGTGTTCCTGTAATTACACAGTTACGTTGCCTGCGGGTATCCGAATATGCAAATGTCCGCTCGTGTATTGTGTCTGTTAGGTAGCTCAGTCACGGCTTTACACTGTTCTGTGTTGCGCCGTACGCTGTAATGCGATTATCCTAGTACAAGTCCAGTGTTTATGATTAGACTACTGGTTGTAACGGGATTCGTTACGGTTGCATTCACTGGATTCATATTAGGCGTCTTTCTGATATTGACGCTTTATGTGTGGGTATGAAGCGTTTATAGCCCGGCGGTGTTTGTCGTTGACGCAACGATTGCTTACAATTGTATAAGCGATCGCGAGCGACGTTTGGTGATGCTGACGTCATGGGTGGTGGTATATCGCTTACCTATTGCTCTTATGTTGGCTACTGACATATGCGCAGTATTGAGCGGCCTATAATACTGACCTCAATCCCATACCGGGAGACCAGAGAGTTGCAAGAGGCGACAGAACCTCGTCTGTTTGGTGGTAGGACTTTGCGTAAGGATTATATTATGAATATTGATACTATGCATGTAATTTTGTTGTAAATGTTCAAATACCCTCAATGTGTAGACATCGAAATTAATTAGTTTATAGAAATAATGTTACTGCATGCGTTTAATTAAATATTATTATACCACTCGCAATTAATTAATGTGATAATATTATGTTTTTCTACAAGTGATTGTAAATCTTATGAGAAAAATAAAATGATCTTAAACCGTAATTTTTTTTTATAATATTTTTTTTTATAATAATAATAATTTTGTATTACGGGTGGCATCAACACACACGAATTAAACGTCACAAACATCCACGACACGAGAACAAACAATTATGTTTCATAAATGTATGCCCCGACCGGGAATCGAACACGGGACGCTCACTCGGCAGGCAGGGCGACTACCAACTGGGCTGCTGGGTCGTGTAACACTTCGCCAACACATAATTGAGTCAGCTACCAAACGACTAGAAGTGTTCCGGCTGAGGGCTTGAGAGACAGTACTTTATTTAACATCTCTTCATGACCGGCAACGCATCAGTGATGTCTCTAATAACACCAAAGTCCGTCACGTCCATGGGCAGCGGTGGCTACTTACCATCAACTGGTGTGTATAATCGTTAAATAAATGTATATTACTAAATATTGGAA
>DWLW01000138.1:0-10006 GCA_018251875.1 Lychnuchoides ozias
ATGCACTATCAATAGTGGAAAAAATCATACGATTCGGAATAGATACAGATAATTCATTTACATACATACATACTACATTATCATTACAACATATATTCGTCTCTCTCACAATTAGAGGGGTATAGGCTATATTCCACCACGCTGGCCAATTGCGGATTGGTAGACTTCACACACCTTCGAGAACTTTATGGAGACCTCTTGGGTATGCACGTTTCCTCAGGATGATTTCCTTTACCGAAGCAAGTGATAATAAAATTACTTCGGACTATTTTATGGTATACTGCCATTAGTGCCATAAAAATAAAACTGTTTATTTTTTCTGTACTATAATAAAAGTATCTAGGTAGAATTTAAGAATTTTTTTTCATATCTCCTAGTCACGAGATACAGTAGTATTACGGTTCTCTTTGTTTCGCAAACGACATTATGACGGGACCCGCATCGTCCTTGTCAGATGAAAGTGACTTCATCTCACTGTTATTTTTCTCTTACTTTTTGTTCTTCATACGAATATCTTTGAAGATTTCATCGCGTAATATGGAAGTTTAATCTCAAGAAGCAACCATAACAGTGCTACGTATATTTACAAAGATGAAAAATGTTACAATATTTTCTGCTACACGCCACGTTTTAAAACGTTGCATGCTGTAGTATTTATCTAAAAAATATGGAAAATTATAGTGTACTCAACGCAATGTGGTGAGTTTACAGCGCTTAAACAAAGAGCAATCATATCATATACATATATACAGGGATACAGACTCTGAAGAAACTAAACATGAAAACGTTTTTAATTTAAAGTTATTAGTGCCTTTAATGGCGGGAGGAGAAAATAAGTATTAATTATACTTGTCATCACAACCAGTTATTGTATTCTATGTAAAGTATTAAGGCCGCAGATTATTGGCGCACTTCCTTCACCGAAGCTATATCACGTACTTAGAACTACATAACTTCCAAAAATTACAGGTGCTTGCGGTTTTTGAACGCGTACCAAGGTTTAAACCGTATGAGTATTACTGCTTTAATAATTTAAGGGTTAATTTGTTTATTTATTTACTTATTTATAAAAGTTGATAAATGCATGACAAATTAACCACTGAACTATATGTTCTGATCACCATAAGTTGATATAGCTTTCACATAGGAAAAAGGATAATTTTTTTAAAACATTCTGATTCACAATTTGATACAAAGATAAAGATAAAACATTCATTTGTATATATTTCATACCTTAATGAGTATGTACGAGTGTTTATATATTTTTATGTATTTATATAAATGAGTACTTGCATGAACCTGTGTCTATAAAAGTAACTTATAATACATTTCTAGAACCGCTTTTTGTGCAGGTCTGTTTAGCACAAAGGCTAGGTGGTAGAGAATGCATTAAACATTAAGCATTTGTCATTTGTACCGTTATTATTTTATTGTTGTCAGTAAAGGTTAAATAAACACACATGGATACATAAAAACCTTACATTATTAAAGCGCACATTCCAAATAAAATTTTCGATATGACGTCGTGCGCGTGTGTATAAAAAATACAAAGATTCGTAAGGCCTACCTGCTGATGGATAGACATCCTTACCGAAATATCGATGATGCGTCGGCTTTATAGGAATCGACGAGTTGCAATGGCAACCAAAACACATAAAAAATATTGAATAAAATTTTTATTATTACTCGCAGTAATTTTTAACTTTATGACAACGTCGTTTTACAGAAAACAAACATGACACTTTAACAAAACCAACATGTAGTCTAGACAGCATAAATTTCGACTATGCAGTGTTACTGTTATCAAACTTCTGGCACTTCTACGCTTCCAAGAAGTTACCGAAGGAACTGGCTTGCGGTTGCAACAGTCATATACTTTTGTACGTCTCTAAATTTAATAAAGCCCTATGAGTTTTGTCGTTAGGTTCATTCCGATGTGTGTAGTTCCCTTCTGTACACAACTAAAGCAAATTATCTTAATTTTTACCATTGATATCGCTTCAGCGAAGAAAAATATCGTAGCAAAGCACCGTGCTTAAGTGTAGCCTAATATTCTCTAATGTGTCTAAGACTGATTAGCGTAAAAGATCATGCTGACTTCCAGCAGTAAGAAAATTGTATTTTAATGGCTGAAATAGAAATCTTAAGTACACAAATAAAATTATCATAATTTTTACCAGTTACATTGCTTTGGTGAAGAAAAACGTTGTTAGGAAACCTGCATGCTTGAGAGTCCAGCCCAAATATTCTCTAACGTGTCTAAGTCTGCCAACAACACTTTGTCAGCGTTAAGGATTATGCTGGAGTCCTGTACTGACACAATTATGGGCAAGGAAAATATTATGTGTGAATATATTATTATATGCTTAATATTATGGCATTAATATTATTACCTTTCCACCTAGCTAGCAACCACCTTCTAGTTTGAGTCAGCCGCCAAACAACACGTCGTGTTCAGGTGGCTTATCTAATAATTTATCAGTTATTAACATGCTATTGACAGAACGATTGACTCGATGTGTTATCATTATAATTACACCCGTAACTTTCCTACTGCTGCGACTCAGGTGTCCGCACATAATAAGAGAGGTTATAGGTACAGTCTACCACGCTTGCCAAGGATTTGTGATCTGAGCAGATAGCAGATCTCATCACCGTGTTTTCCTTCATCGAAGCGAGTCACATTAATTTTTAATACGCACATAACGTGAAAAAAATATGGTGCATGCAAGATTATAATCTGGATACCCGAACCATACGCCAATTTTGAAACCAGACAATCAATACTTTGTACTGCTGTGATAAGTGTACTCCAATAAATTTAATCAAATCGTGAATGTCCTTTCGTCCATTTATTACGTCCTTTCCTTATTTGTTTGCGTGAGTGTTGTTTGCTTCAAGCATATTGATAGTAAGCTTACATTAACATACGTGACTGGACGTTTTACGTCTAATTTGTATTTACTTGTCAACGAAACATACATCAGTGAATAATTGATGTCCTATAATTTATCATCGGTTACAACCCAAAAATAATTCATTGCTGCACGATAATTATCTAATCTCATGGATCAAAATCAATGCAAGTTTGAAGTGCTACAATTCGAACCGTAAATACTGTCTCACTGCTAGATACTATATACCTATCGGCAAGTTATCGTTAAGACGCTAATATTGCTGAAGAAAGGCTAAGTTAATTTGGCATTATTATATAATATTCGATTACATCATCAATGAAATTTAATGTTTATAGCAAATACTTGCTTCGGCAATACTAATAAAACTTACTAATGAAATCCACCGTTATTTTTCATAATTTTACCGACAAGACTAAAATATTCACAATGAATACGTTTGAATTTCTTATTAAGTCCTATCTTCATGTATATATGAGTATGTACGAAAAGCTATTGATTCTATCCACTGCATTGTTTACCTTCAGATCAGAAACGACAGAACTCGTTACAAAAAACTCAGTAAATCAGACTTCATAAATAACATCAATGCAGATTCTATCAACAGACACGCAAAATCAAGACCCGACTTATTGATGCAGAAGAAAAACTTTCCTTGTTAAACCTTCATTAGCAATACTTTTCAGAGTTTTCGAATGGGCCCTTTAATTATCGATATAATGGCGAGTGCTCTATTGAACGCGAAGTAAAGCCCAACTTTGGAGGCCTTCGTACGGACTTGTCTTACGAATAAAGAGTAAGCGACTCTCTGAAAAAAAAAACAGTAGTGTATGGAGTATGTGTGTTTGTGAGTAGGTACGTGCGTATTAAACATTTATTAGCGACAGAACTCTGTGGAAGAAAACGTCTATATAATATTGTAGAATTTTCACACTTTATAATATTCACAATTGGCCATCTTGATCGGCGATGACCTTAAATCCTCTCAACGTCACAGAATATCTTAGCCCAGCGTAGTGATAATTATTGGATGTGATGAGGATAATGGCTTTACTATCTCCAAGTATTTTGTTTGCAAGGTTCAGCTATATACTCGTACAATGTGATTACGGCGCTCTAATTAAGGTGCAGATTTTAAGAATTCTGTACTCTAGTTTTAATACTTCACCGCCTCCGCCAGAAGTATGGCCGCGACCTTACAAAGTCTTTCGTTACTCAATGAATTGCTTGTCAAACCTGAAAGTCAGCCTTTTCATGTTTACTGACATTGATACCGTATTTCGGCAGATTTTAATTTAAAATGAGAAACCTAAATAACTTTGTTAAATGACAGGTATTTGAAAAAGTGGTAGAATCCAAGCCTGCTTCTGATTCTCGTTATAATTAAACTTTAATATTATGTTTATATTAGGGTGTAAGTATGTTCATATAAAATGGAATGTTGGACGTTTTGTTGGAGCCGATGACAATACGTTGATATTTAAGTGTTGATATTTCAACAATTGAATGTTATCTAATGAAAATATAGTTTTCTATTGTAGTAGTGTATAGTAGTGTACTACTAGAAATATAAACCAAAACATAGATTTTTTAAATTAAGATTTTTTATACCGAATAAAAGAAATGAATATGTTTTTAAAACATACACCTACAAAATTCGGCGTTTATAGGTATAAACGTTATTATGGTTAATATGTCAACATGAAACGTATAGTGCCTGATATAAAATTAATAGCAACTATTCTGTTAGCAGATAAGTGCTATTTCGTAGGGAATAAATTTCTCGAAACACACCGAGGGCGACTACTATTATTTAATAGACTTAGTACGTATTGATATACATCAGAACTGGTTTGAATTAGCTTAATTAAAGTACGAACAGTGCGCTGTACCATTTCTTTCATACATGGCCGACATACTGTCGTCTGCCTAAACAAATAACATATTTGTACAGCGACTCTTATGAAGCAAAAATAAATGAAATACTAAGCAATAAGGTGAAATAACTGACAAAGGCACGTAGTAGCTCAGTGAAGAGGTTATTAAATTTATTCAAGTAGCAGAAGACACATTCATTATGCTCGAGACGCCTCTAGTAGAAAAGCGTTATATAATAATCCTCATGGCTACAACACATATACGTAAACATTCCACGGTAATATGCGCAACGTTCCTTTTTTAAGTACCCTCTTTTTCCTTTAGAATGTTATTTCTTACAAGCGAACTAGCTCTTCCGGGCTGCATTGCAAATTAAGATTACCCACAAAATATTTCACTATCGACATATCACTGATGAATCACAGCACGAACCAATCCGATCTCTTACTTAATCTTAACATGCAGTTGATTCATTATTGCAAACTAAATTATTCCACTCAAATCTCAAGTCTCCTTGCTGTTTGGAATTAAACTCTTAGGATTTAAATTCAAAGTGATTGCTTGGCTTAAATTCTAACTTTAATATGTTATGAAACACTTCTTTATGTCAGCCCTTAATTCATTCAGTTTCATTTGTTAAGTAAGTGTAATTTACTAAGTCAATGACTGATGAAAATCATCTAGTAGGATACTTTAGTCATATATTTTAACATCCATCAGACTTTATAGCACAGCTGGACGTGTTCAGTTCGTAGTAACAACGTGTGGTTGTTAAATAGTCTGTTTGTTGCATACTCCATTTGCAATTTAATTTTAAACTCCATGTAAGCAAACAATAAGAATGAAACAATAAAATTAATTATATAAAAACAATCCTTGAAATCCCTAGTGCGGCACAATTAATTAAAATGAGATCCACCACGCATCCAGTTGCTGAGCGAATGGTAAGGATGCCAGTACACCGTGCTGGATCACAGATAATTATTATAAAACCTGTATGTTTTATTCATAACAAATAATTATCACTTGCTTCGTTGAGAGAAAACATCGTGAGGACATCTACACACTGATAGTTTTCTATAATACTCTCGACGTGTTTAGTCTACCGCACTTGGCCAGCTTGGTGAACTATACCCAATACCCATGACATTGGAAAAATCCGAGCCCAGTGTCCAGTGCCCAGTCCAATCAGTGATAGCCTATTGGTTTGAACGTCGGTCTCTCATACCGTGGGTCCCGAGTTCGAATCCCGCATGCACCTCTAATTTTTCAAAGTTATGTGCGTATTATAAATTAATTATCACTTTCTTCGGTGAAGGAAAACATCGTCAGGAAACCTGCATACCGGAGAGTTCTCCATAAAGTTCTCGAAGGCGTGTGTGAGACCCAAGCCCAGCAGTGGCATTATTATAGGTTGTGATGATGATGATGATGTCCTTTAGTGTTCTATATATATAATATTATAATATAAGAGGTGATGAATCTTAAGCCTCCAGCATTCATGATATCATAATCTCTGTAGCAAGACAACGTATTAGATGGGCCATGGGTGCTTTACTGCTATAGGATTAGTTTGATTCACATACGTGCTGACTTTGCAATGCTTTTGCTTAGTACTTTCCTTTGCTTTTACTAAGAGTTATCAACCTTGGACTTCTCCATTTACCATCATGTGAATTTTTAGTTAAACAGTAACTTACAAACGCTTACACAGGTTTTTTTTTTAATATACCAAACACTAACCCCAACCCTGCAGTGGGATAAGTATGGGTTGTGATGATGATGACTTATTTAGATTGAGATAAAAAAGTAAGAACATCTAGGCGTAAGAACAGACGAACCATGTTGCCAGCTAATAAATAAGAGTGGAGAATGATGAGAAGATGTTCTAGGCTCGTTTTCAAAACCAAGTGGAATTTGTTACCAGCCATATTGCAATTTCAAATGCTTAACAGTAAGTTTATTTCGAATTTAATCTAATTTAATCACTCACAATTTAGAGTATACACGTTCAAGCAATTAACAAATCCGCTTACGAAGAAAACTGTTCAGCCAGATTTACAATAGAAAATTTCTATTACGAAACGCTAAGTCTCTAAATGAGGTGAAATTTTGTCTCGTTCCAGCTTGCCAAAAGTAAAAGGGTGCGGGGAGAAAACTGGAAAAATCCATACATATGGCACGTTGGCGAGCGTAGATTGTAGCTACTTAGAGCACAGGTTAGAGAGCAGCTGCGCCGAATTCTCACATTCCAGAAGAAATACGAGGTGCCTTATTAGTTCAGTTATGTCGACGCGGGCTCCGTTCTGTCAATGAGCTATAACAGGGCTAATATTTACCTTTCCTCATCGACCTTTCCTTTCCATCACTTGTCTGTAAACTTTCTTTGGTTTTTGGCTTGCCTTTTTTTAAGAAAAAGTTACATGTAGTTTTCATTGGTGTGTAAGGTTCGAGATTCATCGAATTTTGAGCGTATGCTAACCTTTCGTGCTCGTGGTTCAACTTGCTGAACAATGCACCATGCAGTGGCAAACGGTTTCTTTATTAGAGGTCGCTGTAACTTCCAGTTGAATGTTAATGTTACACATGTGGGGTAGTAGGGTATTTACCTGCCAAGCCTTCATAGGCTACCCTCCTTCTAGAATCAACCACGGATTGTTCTTTAAGTCTATGGTTGCATTGTTGGAGCTAGTGATAAATGGGACCCCGCTTCCTTCTTGGCCAACAACGCATTGAAATAAAATGAAATGAAATTTTATTTATTCGAAGTAGGTTTTTACACTTACATTGGAGACATCTTTGGTTTTGATCATGTTCGTGAACGGTGGTAACTAATCGCCATCGGTTACCTGCTCGTTTGCCGATTATTGTTTTTTTTTTTAAACAGCGGCTCCTGCAACCGTAGATCTGTATAGCTCTAACTGGCACTACAGTAGTATTTGTATCGCGGATGTACTCTTCGAGGTTTGAAATGGAGTGCCTCATTTGTAAATGTCAATGGCCTGTAGATCTTACAAAACGAAACAGAAGGTTGCTTACTCTACGGCAGCAAGCGAATTTACTGATGCTCCTACCCTCAGAATATCGTACAAAAATTATCGTCGAAGTTGTATGCCAATAAATTTGTCTATTAGTAAGCCGTATTTTTATTTAAAATGTATGTAATTAATTGATTTAATCTTTATTGTGCCCTAACATAAAAAGCGTACAATCGGGTGGTCTCAATGCCAGTAAACCTTGATGAACTTGATGATTGAACAGTAAAGTCTTGATGAGAAGATGCGTCATATACATATCATGTTAGAGGAGACGTAAGCCCAATTGTGAGACAATTGTGGGTTGTGATGACGTTAATGGTGATGATGATAACGTTATGAATGTTATTATTAGATCCCAACGACCCCGTAGCCTAGTTACAAGTGGCGCTGCCTGCCGAGCGAAAGGTTCACGGTTAGATTCCCGTACAGGGCAGACATTTGTGTGACAGATAAATGTTTGTTCTCCGGTCTTGGGTACTTGTGATGTTTAATTCGTATGTCCATGCCACCCACGATATTGGGATTCCTAGTGCGCGGGTGTGATCATGCAACAGTTTAAGTGTGTAACCGTTCATAATTATTAAAAAATAATAATAGCCTTTATTTAACTCTGACCTAACAAACTTACATACTATTTTTTTTCAGCTACCACCGCTCCCTCAGCCTGGGTATTTTTTGAAGGTTTCCCCCTCGATAATAAAAGGTCAGGCTGTCTCGCGACATAGGCCTCCTCAAGCTCCCTCCACCTACACCGTATTATTATCATTATTATTATTACAGTGCAAGTAAATTTGATATGATAACTGTCACAAAGGGTGAACATATAAACAGCATTTTTCACATCTCTCGGCTTATACCTAAGAAAGATTTATGTGATCAACGCACAGCAAATCAAGAGTAACACTAAGCTCTAGCAGGGCGGCCATAAACGTCGAATCAGCGCGATATAACGCCGACAAACGACGCAGCCACTCGATTTACACAGAACAAAGAAACAGTCTCTCCTACTTTTCTTTTGTGGAACGAATCGACGACAGTTCGCACTCTATTACTGGGCCTTCATTCGCTCAAATGAGCCGCTTAATTTATCGTTCGTTCATTAAACTGCTTAAGTTGGAAGGCTAGATTGTTTGGCTTTGTACGAAATAAAATTGTTTGCAATGTTTTAGGAATAGCCTTCGTGGTATTATGTAATGCCACGTATTTTATTAGAATTAAATGAAGTGAATGTTTTGTATTTTAGAGCGGTGTTTAACAATTATGTGTTTTGTTGTTCTTGTTGTATATCAAAACTCATACCTATGTCATTGCCAGCCTCGGATCTTCTCTCACAATGAGTGGGGTATAAGTAATAGCCTTCCACACTGGCCAAGTACGGATTAGACGACTTTACACACCTTCGATAACATTATGCAGAACTCTCAGGAATGCAGGTTTCCTAATGACGTTTTCTTTCACCGAATCAAGTGGCAATTAATATCTAGTACGCATATATCATTGAAAGTTAGATGTGCGCCCAGCATTTGAATACAAAGGCTAAGAATTGGGGCCCCACTGTGCGGGAGATCAATGTTCATGCCTTGTCCATAGGACCATAGTCCATGGGACTTTAGTCCATAGAACCTATAAGTGCAAGGGAGCGCACAATGTACACCGTTTTTTCACTTCTTTTAAAGGCTGCGCCAGCAGCGTGATATTCTCCGGGTCAAGAGTGAATAAGACCTTTACTAAGTTAGTGCACTTTACCACCTAAGACTACATTGCCACTTTACCATCAGGTGGAATCGTAGTCAAGCATTGACTTATAAAATGTAAAAAAAACTATAGACTATTTTGTTATCTGTTTGTCCACCAGTTTATAAAGTGACAGTTAGAAAATAAAGAAATTGTAACATTCGATATTGAGTAAACAAACTTTCATTTGTATGTATCGGACGGAAAAGCTGAATAATATATCAACATATGCTAGACCTAAATCTACTCGTGTCACTTGCCGAAACTTGTGACGTCTTTAGCCAACAAACCCAAGTTAATGGGTTAATATTGATGCGTGTCTCTGACATTTCCTTACTTAGTGACCTCTTGAAGCACCGCTCAGAATAGGTGACGAACGTTTTTGAGTGCCTGTCATTTAATAACTTTGAAAGGGAAATCACAAATACGCAGAGTGAGTAT
>DWLW01000139.1:0-10004 GCA_018251875.1 Lychnuchoides ozias
TGCTCGAGAGGCAGAGAAAAAAAGGGAAAGGGTTCATGATCGTCTCCCATTTATACTACAAGTATATAAATATACATATTAAATATCTAATAATTTCATACATAAATCATCTATAGTTGACAGCATAATCTTTTGCAAAAACAGACATCTTGTAAAATATGCATGCAGCGAGATGAAATTGAGACTTCCAGTTATTATGAGTAGGTCCCTTGAGTAAGATAAGTCCTGGTTTTCTTCGTTGTAATTTTTAGCGGACAATTTTGAACAAGCTCAATCTACGTATACTAAGATTGGGCACAAGATTATACCAAAAATATGCCTTTGTATTTAAAATGAACAGCATTTTAAGTCATTTGTAGGAATACATAATAAAACATGTATTCAAGATAACTTTATTTATGTGAATAGGCGACAAATGAGCAGACGGACCCAATAGTCTGGGGTTATTGTCGCCCATAGATATACCGGATTACACCAAAGGTAACAATGTTGGCCAATAAGGAACGGGGGATCCACTCATTACTTGATTTCCAACACTGCGTCTGAAAAATGTAAAACATTATCACGGTTGACTCCGAGATTTGAATCGAAAACCGTCGGGATTATACTGGGTGGTCACATCCAGCAATGTCCAAGAGGAGACACCTTATTGTTGCGTTTTTTCTGATGAAATTGGTGAAGTGTATTTAAACCAAATATTTTACAAAATCACAATTCCGATATGTATTATTCCTAACCATATTGATCAATTGTATTTGTATTAAATTTGTTAACACACAAAATGGCGGTCCAATGTTGTATTATTTATGTTCATATTGGTGAAGTGTATTTTTTATTTATTTTTATTAATTTTACAAATCATCAGTTACATACATATGTATATGTATATTAACGTATAACTTACGTGTATGTATATGTATATTAACATAAGAAGGGACATTTAAACCGAATTTATTAACACACACAATGACGTTTCAAAGTTATATTATTTCTAGACATATTGGTGAGATGTATTTAGAGACGTTTAGCATGTATCTATCCAGTTACCAGACGTTCTGTATCATATTTGCATATGAATGTTATTTCCGGCCATTGCCGAAGGAATTGCTCGACACTTGAAGTGAATTATTCACTAGATATCTATTGTAACATTTCTGTAACCTTTCTTTGTTGTATTTGTAATATTCAACAAGATTTCTGCTTAAAAATTATTCTAACACAAAACTTGCAAATATTTATAGAGAAACGTGATTTGTATATGGATAAATAAATTACTTCTTTTTCTCATTTAATATGGAAATAACCGGCAAACGAGCTGATAAGTCAAGGAATGGCAAGTGGTCATCGTAACCCACGGATACTTGTAGAGAATCTTTTCAAATGCCAATTAAAACCGGCAAAAAACACATAGAACGTACTCAGAAATACATAGTGCCGTTTTTACAATGAATTCCATTTGTATCAGATAGCCGAGAAATGCAAAAAGACTTTTCTGTGTCACTTTATCAGACTACATCCGATTTTATTTTCTTGTACATAAATCTCTTTTTACAACCCAGTTCTACTTAGTAGGTTCTTTGAGGCTCAGTATAATATAGAAACGTTTATGTTTGGAAATCTACTATTCAACTACGCTAAATATAAGCTAAAAATTGTGATAGCCAATATTAAATATAGGTCTTTAAAGGTTGTGTGGAAGAAAACGATATTAGCGATAAGACCACCTGTTGTAAACAACGAATGTACTTAGCAATTGTTGATGTAATTTTCTGTTTTTCTGTTGGTGTGCAATATAAAGTATATTTTGTATTTCTATACGCACGGTGGGCTCCGGCCTTAATGTTCAAAGTTATGTGTAAGCTAAGTTCAAAGTTAAGCGTATAAGAAATTAATTATCACTTGCTTCGATAAAGAAACACATCGTGCGGAAAGATGCAATCCTGAAAGTTCTCCATAATATTCTAACAGGAGTGTGAAGTGTACCAATCGGCACTAGACCAGGGTTGGACTATGGCTTAAACCTCTCTCTTAGTGAGAAGAGACTCGAGCCCAGCAGTGTGATAATTGTAGGCTGTGATGATAATATGATGATAGGAAACCCAAAAACAGCAGTGAGATAGTTAAGTTTTGTGAACTAATAACATGAATTTAAATAGTTCAACTTTGCATGTCCATGCCAACTGGAATCCTAAAACGACGATGTCAATACGTTTAGTATTATTGCAAATACACTTTGGCAGATACAGAAGTCGTTACAGCCTCTTGAGTTATAATACCCAATCGGTACAGTTCCGACCTAATTGCATAAGTATCTTCACTTATGCTGTTATTGGCAGAAGAAATTACGCAGCTCCAGCAAGCAATAATTCACGAAGCTATTCTCGTAAAAAACGGCTTCGAATAGACAAATAATTCCAAATAGTTAATAATACATATCTAATCTAACACCTTTAAATGAACAGTTCTTGTATATATATAATTTGATTTCGAAAACGATATTCATGAAATTTAGCATGCAGGAGATTTCGGGGGCGATAAATCGATCTACGAGTAAAATGTAGTAAATGTAAAATGTCGTTTTATTCGTGTTTTGAGTAACGAAAAATTGCTACAATATCATTGGTATACGAAGAATCAATCTATCTGTATATGTATATACTTACGTAAATAATTGATAAACACTGTAAAGAAGTAAGTACTAGTTCCTTATAAAATGTGAAACTAATTGCACTCGTGATTTTTTATTTATACGCGGTTCATATTCATATTTCATCATTATATAATTTCTTGCTATCACTGCCTAAGAGCAGTGACGGTAAGCAGTAGTTGACTGTAAGCAGTCAATCCAAGTAGCCCGTTTAGTATTGCCTTATTTTTAAAAATGGAATGACACATGACGTATATTCTAAACCTGGGATTTCAGCGAATTCTTCACAGGTGTTACAAATGTAGATTAAACTATCACTTGGTGGTAGGGCTTTGCGTAAAGATTATATTATTATAACTATTGTTACTATATCGTTAAAATTATTAATGGTATAATGGGGGTTTTAATCGGGTGTCGATTCCCGGGCATGGCAGTTCTTTATGTGACAGATATATGTTTGTTCTCGGGTCGTGGGTGTGATGTTTAGTTCGTGTATGTCCATGCCGCCTGCGATACAAGGATTCCTAGTGCGGGGGTGTGAGTGTGAAAGCGTTTAATTATATATCCGTAAGCCAGTCTGGCTAGCGACCATACTTTTACTTGAGAAAAAGCCGCCAGCCGGCTCGTCGTGCTTAGGCCGGGGGTTTGAGAGGTAGTACTTCCTTTCTTTTTTTTCTCTTTTTTCTGGGCCGACAACAAATTAGTGACGTCTTTAATGTTACTGGTGTCGGTGGGCGACACTGACCCCTTGACAACATATGACTCGTCTGTTCTATAAAAAAACTAAGTTCCATTCGATACATTCTTCTTCCAGGGCCTACTCATCGTTGGGATTTGCAGAAGCGATAGCGTTAACTGACTTTCGAAAAGTGTTTGTAAAAACCTACTTCGAACAAATTAAATTTCATTTCATTCATTCATTTCGTTAATTTCATTCATTTCGTTAAATTTATTTATTTCGTTCATTTCATTCATTGGTTACTTTGACAATTTACAGTCACGAATAGTATAATATAAGGAGGATCAATATAACTGAATCCTAACCCAATATAATTGGTTAGTCAATAAATTCAGGAGCTTTCAATTATTTCTGTGAAATTACGACCGAGAGATGGGAATTATGATCTACTCTGACAGCGGTCTTCCTTCGGGAATAAACCGATGCCCTTATCAACTGGATAGGCCATTTAATTCGACTTGCCGAAAGAACTTGGATATAGTTTTTTTATTTTCGTACGCCATCTTTCTCGTAACCCAGCTACCTATATTAAATTTGCTGCGTAAATTCTCGTTATTCAAAGTACAGTATCAGCCGGTTTTAACCGGAGAAAACGAGTTATAAGACCTTTAACAAAAAAATAATGTTATAACTTTCAATGTAGGTAAGTTATCACAGCGTACAATGTTTTATGTAAAAAGCTGACAGTAGAGCAGATAAGCCATCTGATGGTAAGTGATCACTGCCACCCATGGTCGTCAATAACACCAAAGGCATCATGGACGCATTACCGGCCAGTAACCAAAGCCAGCATATTACTGGTTCTCCGACACTGCAACCGAAACACGTAAATGCATTTCAAGATTGACTGTAGTGGTGAGTCACGTAAAGAAGCCAGGCAAGTAAAAACCCCTAAAACCAGAACAGTACCGTCGGGATTAAATCGGGTGGTACACAAGCCATCATAATAGTAGGAATCTAGCGCCATAGCCTCGTTTGCTATTCAGCTGGGTGCACCGTGAACAGCCGAGGTTGGCTTAGGGCTAAAGGATGAATAGACACCCCAAGTACGTTCTATTGTCACACTGCTGGACTCAAATTCCCTCTTTCAGTTGGCTTTAAGCCAATAATCCTTGAGCTGGATAAGTGCGGATTGGCAGACTACACACACCTTCAACGTTATGGAGAACTCTGTGCTATGCTGACAAGATCGGGAAGACAAGCTCGGTTTAAATGGGTATTCCGCGAGTCCCACATACCATCCAAGATGAGTGAAGGCATTTCCAAGCGAAAAGAAAAAGGTTTCCTTACGATAATTTTTTCGACAGTTATTTTCTTAACTAGTAACATTTGAATAATTAAAAGAACAGGATTCGAACTCGAGCCCTACGGTCAAAAGGAACCATGTTCAAACCACTAAGCTATCCCTGTTTGTTGGTTTGGTTAATTAAACCAAACGGTTTAATTAATTACGATTATATGGGGTTAATGTAGTTATTTGTTAGGGAAAGTGAGAAAGTTATTTACGAATTAGATTAGCTTTAAACGATTTTGAACTAAAATTATCGTAGAAAATACACATTTTAGTATGTAAAGGCTATTCATGATTTAAATATTTGTACGCCGATATTTCGACTTTCGGCTAAGGGGCTAATTAAATAATTTACTTAGAACTCTCTAAGTTGTTTATCATTAAAAAAAAAAACATTAATAGATGCCTCATAATACTCTGTGTACCTTTTAGTCTCAAGTTCTTCTCGGTGGTGCCATCAGACTCGTCTGACAATCGGAGCAGCTCATTCCTCTTGTCCGGAGCCTTCTCATGCATAACTGCTTCCACTGTCACCAGCTCGAATATGTTGTTAGTACGGTTCAGGATCTGAAATTTTTATTCATGTTTATTTATTTTATATGGGTTCGAGTGGCGCCAACAGCAAACCTTAAAGGCTGTTGGAAGGATTGATGATATACAATGCGTTCCTAATGTGTTAGTGGAGTTGTACCTTTGTTTTAAAATTTTTTTAATGCTTGCACACTTGCACCCTTGCACTAGGAATACCTGTATCGCACTTGGCATGGAGGTCAAATTAACCAGCATAAAAGGTTCGGGTCCCTTTTCGAATTTAAATGTATACATATATTCAAGCTTTTTTTTATATTTGGAAGTTTACTAGTGTAATTAATATGTATACAAAAACTATTTTTAAACACGATTTCATCATTACGCAACAGGTCGACAAAATAGAACGAGCTGCTTTAAGATTAAAATCGTGCACTAAAAATTCAAAATCTTTGTTTTTTTTTTGTTATCGGAGGCAAATCTTCAAAGTATTACCGATCTCTATCGTACTCATTGTGGTATTTATCTTTGTAAAGTTCTTACTCGTATTGAACCTGAACTCTTAATGAACTGTCCATAAATGACGCACATTATTATCGCTACTTGTATTATTACACTTTTCCTTTTATTATGATGCAACTTCAAAATTTACGTTAGGTTCACTCTGCAAACTGCAAATGGCGGGAAGCTGTTTTCACTTTTTTCTCTAATGTATTTTTAATGGAATCAAAACCTGCCAGCTACAAACAATGCAACGAAAGAGATTTTATTACAAATCAATACATACGTAATACGAGAAGACTTATTTGACTTGTTACATTAATTCATTATCTCCAAATAGTCAGTAATATCTTATTCTAAATACATAATAGTAACAGTAAAATTTGACGGGTTCAAGTGCCAAAAAACTTTTGCGTTTAGAACATATACCAAACAGATACGAGTAGAAGAATAATATGAAAAAATGGATTCCTATAGTTTTTATTACGGAAAGGTTTACCTATGGTATGAGGCAGATAGTAATCTACCTTAACATATGAGTTGAGAAATGCTGATTTCGATTATTTAATCAATTTCATTCATAATTTTTTCTATAAAAGAATTTTGAATTCAGTTTGAATTGAATATGAATACTTTAACAGCGGTATCCAAATGGAAACTTACATTAAAAAATATAATATTTGGAATATATACAACAAAACTCACTGTTTGAAACTTGAAGGCGATCAGCGGCCGTACGAGATCGAACCAATTAGTGATTTTCTTTCCCACCAGATCTGGCAGTATCACCATGAGCGAGTTGCCGATACTACGGACCATCATGTCTGATCTAAAATAAAACACATTGTAATAAGGCATGGTGGTTGTTTAAATCTGACCTGTGGAGAAGTAGTCACGGCAACGAGATTTTACTCTAATTAAAGCAGTTACTATTTTTGGGCTTGATATTATGTTAAAAATCTTATATCACAAAATGAAGACTTATTTAACTAATTACTTATAATCAGATCTTATTCCCTATTATTATTATTATATTATTTGGTGTCTTTCATACTTGTTATTTTAATTCGGAATTTATATGCAAGCAATGTACAAAATTTAAATACGGTTAGCATCAAGAATTTATACTAGTAGCGACATCTCTTATTACATAATGAAAAGTCGCCAGTTTCTCTCTTTGCTCGACTAGTTATACTGCGAAATGCATTTAATTTGATTCGGTTCCAACCAGTCAGTTAAAAAACGGGTTCACCTCTACTGTCTTGGCCGGCATTTTGGTGCTGCTGATGTGCATGGGCAGTGGGCTTAGCTTGCAATCAGGTAGCTACCTGCATGTTTATCGGCCATTGACATTACCATTGTAAAAAGTATATTTGAAAGATTTTGGATTAGATACATACTTTTCACCGTCACCCAGATTTAACTGGCAGAGAATTCCATTAGGTATTATGTTCGCCCTTGTAACCCCTACTTTGAGAAGTTATAAAAAGAATAAATAAATTAATACTTTCTGTTATTCATTGGCTTTTTTTCTCATCTAACTTACGAACATTAAAGTATAAAATAATAATAATATATTTTAAGTGTAAAATTAATCTCTTTGACATCGTAATGACGCGGTAACTGCTGTCGCCAATTACTGTGGCACCATGTCTATTAAACGGTACAATGTTATCTTACCCAAAAACGATACAAAATGGGAATATTTCGAAGAGCACGGATGCGCTAATAGGTAGATGTTTCTCTTCTCTAGTCATTGCCAGTGACGCCAGTGTGAAAGCCCGGTTGTCGAAGGTCAGCTGGAAAGTCACGTGCACTGTGTCAAATAACAGCTCCTCGCGAAGTAACTCTATACGCATTTCTTTGTGGTAAAAATGTCGAGCCACCTGGAAATAACCAATACTTTATAAAACTTATAACGGTTTTCACCATTGTTCACTATTTATTTAAAACTAAGATATAAATTATTAGAAGTCATTTCTGTACCATACTACAGATGTAACTTAAATACCTCGGTGGTTATTGAAAAATTATCTGTTGATATGTTGTTAATAAAAAGTAAAATTTAAGACTACTACTGCCATCTTGTAGCTATTGCGGTGATTTTTTGAAATCATAAGTGGTACCTAAAAAACTATCTACGTATTTCATACAACATTGCTATCGGGGGCGTAGCTCAGATGGTAGAGCGCTCGCTTAGCATGCGAGAGGTACCGGGATCGATACCCGGCGCCTCCATTATCGGTGCTGCTGTTTTTTACACTTTTATTTTATTTTATTTTACTGGATGTATAAAGTTTATTTACTGTTTTAATGTATATTAAAATATTTTTTTTGTACCATAGATTGCCAAAAAAAAAAGTAAATACCTTATCTAGAAGATGATCTTTATTATAAATAATACATAACGCATCTAAATCTATATTTTTGACATTGGTTATGCGTACCGCAAAGGACTGGAATACTAAGTAAGTGCTTGACTTCAAGTCCACCTGACGATACCTAAGACCTAAGTTGATATGTACCCTGATGAGGTTAAGCGCACTAACTTAGTTAAAGTATTCACTTTTTTACCTTGAAAATATCTACATTATAATCTGACGTAACGCAGATAGTGTTTATCCTATGATAATAAATGATAGTTTATCATCAATTGCTCATTTTTCATTACTTCCAACTGTAACTATGAACAAAATCGCGCTGCAGGTGTGGCTATAAAGTAGTTGGAGAAAACGGAGTGTACTGCGCGCTCCCTTGTACTTATGCACAAATCCATAAGAACTGTAAATGCAAGGCAGCGCGCAATGCACTCCGTTCTCACACTTTTTATGGCGGCGCCTGCAGCGAGATTTTCTCCAAAGCGTGACTAACGCATTGTACAATCCTGAGCTAGACGTCTTGTTTGCATCTAGTTGTTTTAGTAATGTAGCTGGACGAGTTTTACAGTCCATGACCTTTGGCAGCAATATTGCTTGTTAAGTTTAAAACGAGTTCCTTTAGCAAATATGGGTATAAATAAACATTTATTTCTTAAGGTACAGATTATGTAGCATGTTTTATAACTTTTGTTATATAACACGTCCCCATTATATAATATTGTTGTATAACAATAAAACATATAACAAGACCGTACAGATTAAGATAAAATTGTAGTATAACAATGTTATATGACAAGGCAATAAGTGTCAGTTCTGCTGTGCTGTCCACAACCAAAGTTGCACAAACCTATAACATGTTATATAACATATTTATGTAACACCTATCGTCCACATTTATGAAACATGTTATTTAACTGTGTTTTATAAACATGGTTTGTTATATAATCTGTACGCACTCTTAAAAAGAATGTTACATTCGCGTACTTGAGAAATACATTGTTGACATACTAGTAATTAGCAAACAAGGACGGTTTACCTTGTAACAATTGGTCGTTAAAAAACAATGTACTTATAAATATATGGATATAAAAAAAGAATATACAAACATTAAATATAACGACACAACATATATTTTGTCTTAACAGAAAAAAAAGAAAAATTATGTACTTACATTACGTATTTCGTATGTAATTTTAATCAATGTTTAGTAAGCTATGATTGACGGTATAAATAAATAATCAAATAAATTTCTTACTTCTCTTATTTGTCCCATAGCGTAATAAACAAACCCGCGCCTTTTAGATCTATAATGCAATGTCAATCCCTGACGTGTTTCATTTTCGCATATAAAACTTGGCGCGCGCATTCTTGGGTAACTGAATTTTAAGTACTCATGCAAATTGTCCAGCCCATTGAGAAAATCCCTCATATGTCGACCGAGGACTGATAGAACTCTGTCGTAACCGTACTGGGAAACGAAGCCCACGAAGTATACTCCCATCTGGTCCATAAATTCTCGCTCTGATATTCCCAAAACCTGAAAAATATAATTACCTTAAGCGTTATTAAACAATAAATTGATTATACTAGCTACATATCTTTGTATCTCGGGTAGAATAGGTAAAGACCCGAGTACAAATATATATGTATAAAATATATATATGTCATAGGAATATCTACCCGATCCGTGAAACAAACGTAAGACTAAAGTTATGTTTATGAAAGATTACCGTAATTTTCATACAAATTTTAACAAGCGCCTGTAAATATCAAATAGCGAACTGTTTCCAATTCTCGTTTGATGTATTGGATCATGATTCTTTAAGGCACCTAACAAATTAAATGTTGAAGTTTTTGTTGTAAGTTGATGTAAATTTTTGGTTTCTAAGTGTTATTTTAACTTAATACCTACGGCATTAT